>RJWT010047100.1:0-11418 GCA_004365215.1 Cuniculus paca | reverse complement strand
ACTTAATGAGGATGACTGGATCCTCCCTCCAAAGATGGGAATAAGACAAGCTTGTCGACATTCACCATTGCTATTCAGAACTGCACAGGAGGTTCCAACCAGGGCAATCAACAAGATAAAGAAACTAAAGGCATCTATATAGGAAACAAAAAAATAACACTACCTCAATTTACAGATAACGTGATTTTGTACATAGAAACCCTAACACAGTAAACTTTTTTTTCCCTACAAGCATTATTTTAATAGCCAGAATAGTATGTAACAATAAAAACAAATTTACTATTGCTACATCACAGGTGATTCTTACAATGTTGAGTAAATTATAAAACTATTAAAAACAGAAAAAAGCCCATAAAATGCAAGATAATAAACAAAACACAAGATAATATACAAAAACCAATTCTAATTCTAGAACTGGCAACAAGAAATTGAAAATTAAGAAAATAGTTCCATTTATAATAACATCAAATACAATGAAATAATTGGGAAAAAAATTTAACAAAAAAATGTAAAATGTATTGACAAGTATAAAATACTGTTGAAGGAAGTTAAAGTCATAAACAAATGGAAAGACACCCATTTGTACTGACCCTTCATAGTGTTGTTAACATGGCAATCCTCTCCACATTTACCGGCAGATTTATTTTAAGTCCTATCAAAATCCCAACCAGCTACTTAGTAGGCGGAGGCAGGAGGATCACAAGTCTAAGGTAAGCCTGGGCAACTTAGTAACACCTTGCCTCAAATAAAAAGGGCTCAAGGTGCATCTCAGTAATAGAATACCCCTGGTTTGATCTTCAGTGCAAAGGAAAAGAAGGAAAGGAAAGAAAAGGGGACAGGATGGGAGGGGATCTCTTCCAGTCCCCAAAGGCCATATAGTATATGATTCTCATTGCATGAGGTTCCAGAATGGGGAACCTCATGGAGACAGGAAGCAGATTCCTGGTGGGTCTTTGGGAAGAGGCGGGGGAGAGTTGCTGCTTATGGCACAAAGCTCCTTTGGAAGTGACAGAAATGTTCTAAAGTTAGATAGCATTTTATGACTGCACCCCTTTGTGAATATTCTATAAACCAGTGCCCTGCACAGCACTGAAAGGGTAAATCTTTCATGAATTTGTCAGAAAATGATATAAAAATAACAAAGATGTGAAAAACTTTTAATATTATTACCACCTATCAAAGGGACAATAGAATAAACATTAAGGATGAGCTATCGGTTGTTAATAGAGATGCTGATGACGATAGATAGGATGGATGGACACACAGACAGCAAACAGAGACAGAGATACACTGCTTAATTCCAGACCCATTGAGCTGGCATTATAAGCCCCATTTTACAAGAAAGAAATTAAATATCAAAGAAATAAATTTGACCAAGATCACTCAACTAGGAAAAGGTAGTCTCTTCATTTTGTTTTATGTTTTATAATGTTTTCCTAGACCACATATCTTTGTTTTCCACACCAATAATTTCTTCTTTTGATCTAATATGTCTTGAGGCTCATATTACCCTTTCCCCCCACATCATATAAGCTCCATGAAACGTGTTCTAATTCGTTTGTTAAACAAAATGTGAAAGAAGCAGAAGAAAGTATCAACTTTGTGTGGACCACACAGGGATAACTGGTCTCCAGTGTTTGTCATGCTCTGGAATGTTCGAATTTTGGCATATAGATCCATGACCACAGAGATAATTTTGTGTCGCAAATTATAATACCACAGTATTTTAAAGGGTCATATTTTTCTTAGTTTTCAAAGCACTCTTTAATTCATGCTTTTTTTATTTTTATACAATCTCATTGAATTGTATTTGACAATAATGAAAAAATGGAATTATGAAATTGCCATTATTAAGTGACTTGATCCTGACAGTGATGCCGCTGTGGCCTAGGAGTACCCTGGAAGTCTGTTTTATTTTTTTGTTTTGTTTTGTTTGATACTAGGAATCAAACTCAGGACCTTGTGCTTGCCAGGCAGGCGCTTATGCCGCTGAGCTATATCTCCAGCACTGTCTTATTTTTAAATGATCAGTCACTGCAGGCTTCTGTACTTCAACCCCCACTGGTTACTGAGTGCTTTCAAGAGCCACCCAGACATGGCTTTTCCTCCAGCTGAAGTGGAGTGATGGGAGACAATTTGCCCTGTCTTAGTGCATTTTCTGTTGCTGGGACAGAACACTTAATTTATAAAATAAGGTGTATTTTAGTTCACAGTTCTGGAAGCTTGGAAGTTACAAATGCAGCTGCATCTGTTGAGGGCCTGGTGCAACTTCAACTTATAGTGGAACACAGAAGGGTCAGTGGATGTGTGTCAAAAGGACAAAACACACTGTCAAGTCAGGTGTGGTAGTGCACACCTGTAATCCCAGCACTCAGGATGCTGAGTCAGGAGCATCGCCATGAGTTTGAGGCCAGCTTTGACTACATAGTGACTTCAAAGCCAACCTGAACTGCATAGTGAGACCCTGTCTCAAAAAAAAAAAAAAAAAAGTAAAAAGTGAAAAAGAAAACAACATTCAGCAGGCTTGCTTTTTAACACCTACTCTCCTGAGAGCTAAACTAGCCCCATGATGGTGAGTCATAGCACAAGAAAGGCATGGGTCCCTGAGTGTGACCTGTTATCTCTTAAAGGGCTTGCCTCCCAACACCACACTAGCAGTCAACTTCAACATGAGTCTGCAAGGGGACAAACCATGTTCTAACCACAGCATCCCTACTGCTTCAAATAACCACAACCTGGACAAAACGTGTCTGGTAGCTAACTGTTGTGTCAATTTGAGTAAAAAATGTCCATCTGATTGGTTTAACATAGTTCTGGGCATGGCAGAATGGACCCACCGTGGGCATGAGTGGCACCAACCAAAAGGTTTGCAGCCCAGGTAGAATAAAAAGGGAAAGAAGAAGGAAGGCTCGTTTCTGTTTCTTAAGAGGATTCCAGTCTTCACCTTCACCTTCACCTTCACCTTGGACATTTGCCTTCTTGTTTCCAGTGCAGACTCTCCACCCTTTCAGTTCAGACTCTTCAGCTTCTGATATGGACTCACACAGGACTATTGTGAGCTCCATGCCTTCAACTTTTGACTGGATGTTTAGGGTCTCCAGCATGCAGATCACCTTTTGCACTCTTCCACACCTGACTAGCCATTGTAAGCCTACCTTGTAAATCCATACTATCTTACATTAAATCTGTTTCTATAGTGAGAAATGATACAATATGTGAAGCAATGATTTTCAAGACACACAACACCCAGCAATGGAGAACAGTGATATTGAGAACTGGGAATAAATGCAGTGAGTTTTGTGGTGACCCAGGACCCATCTGAAGAAAACTCCCACGCCGTGGCCACTTCCCTGAGCTGAAGAGCAGGGCTGGCAGTCTAGAAGTCAGACATATAGGCTAATCAGTTTGTCAGTGTTGGGCAGAGCAGGACTCAGAATGGCTGGAGTTCTTCAAGCAGAGGACCTGAGGAAAGACTGTTGCACAGACAGAGTACACTGGTGATCTACAGCAGATGCCCCTCAGATCTGAGACTGAGAGTGCACATGTGTGAAAGGAAATGACTCAGAGCCTGCAAAGAACCTTAAGAGCAACACTTGAAAGATCATACTTTTTCAGGGAATTTAAGTCCAAACACAAACCTCGAAATATGTAAAATATATACAAGAATACAAAATTATTTGCATCCAATTGTTTTGTGAAGGCAAAATTCACAATTCATGTCATTCAAATGAAGAATTATCACACATTCAAAGGAGGAAAAAATTAATAGAAACTCACCCAGAAATTACACATATATTAGAACTAGTAGCCAAAAATACTAAAACGTGTTATAACTGTGAGCTATCTGTTCAGAAGCTGGAGGTAAAAGCGAGCACATTAACTAGATATATGGACAACATGGAGTGATGAAACTTCACCTTCTAGAAATGAGAATTAAAATGATTCAAGTGAGAAATGTACTGGGTGAAATTAATGGCAGATTAGACACTGCAGAAGAGATTAGTAAAATTTAAAAGCTACAGAACTAACTAAAATGGAACACAAAGAGACTACTACAAACCAATTAGAACACTGGTTAGCTGTAGGAAAATGTTAAGCCATGTATATATGTACAACTGGAGCCCCAAAAGAGAGTGAAGAGAGTAGGGGCAACTAAAACACTTTTCAAAGAAATAAGGGACGAAATTTCTACATTTGATGAGATGATAAATGCACACATCCAAGAAACTCAATGAACTTTAAGAATAATATGAAGAAAACATCATAATCAAATTGTATAAAACTAGTGACAAAGAACATACAGATACATCTGAACATATGTGTACCTGGAAAACACCCAAACAGTGCAGGTCTCTCAACAACTCCTGGAGATTTCTTACAACAATCTAAGAATTTAATGACTGAACAAAAATTCAGTAGTCACCAAACTGCTAATTTAGTGGACCCATATTTCTAATAGATGAGGTGATCTCTACCTAAACTAAATGCTGTAAAGGAGAACTTTCCTCTTCATTTGTCAGGGACATTAAAGAATAAAGCAGCATTTTTTAAGTTTTACCGTAGAGAAGCACCTACTCCATTATCCTTGAGACAATGTCAAGGATGAGGTTTAGGTGCAAGAATTTTTTTCAAGCAGTTCGGTGATTTACTGAAAGCATTTGCCATACTTTGGAATGTCACCCAGAAACCCATGTGTTAACTGCTTGGTCCTCAACCTGTGAAGGACAACAGTTCACTGGAGTGTGTCCTTATAGGAGACAGTGCCATCCAGCACCTTCTTCATCCTGTCATTTTCTGGCCATGAGGTGAACAGTCTGGCTTTACCGCATACTCCCTGCAACTAGCATTACCAACCCTGCAGAGGCCTAAAATCAGTGGGTCAACCCAGTCATGGACCAGGACTTTCAAAACTGTGAGCCAAAATAAACCTTTTCTCTTTCAAAGCTGATTATCTTAGGTATTTGTTATGATGATGGAAAAACTAACGGCATTTACTGAACAAAACTAGAATCCATACATTGAAAAATATTTATAAGCAGAACTCGTAAGGTCCCCATATATATAAATTATTCATTACTGTGATAGCTAGAATGAAGGAATCTTAAATGTTGCAATCAAGTTTCTTATCCTGTGTTTGAAGCCTTAACACAGTGAAGGAATGAAGCAGTGGAATGATGAAGGAACAGTTGAACTTTCTGCAATATCCAGAAATGTGTCACCAAGTTTCCAGCACAGGAGACCTCCGAGAGAAGAAGAATCTAAAAGGAAAGGGCAAACTAAGTCTGGAAGACAGATTCCTTAACACCTGCAACTTTGGGGCCCTTAAGAAGCACAGGAGCCTTAAGAAGCAAAGGAGCTCATTCTTTCTCCCCTCTTTCCAGGACTAAAGTAACGCTGGAGATAGAAAAAAAACCAGAGGTTGACAAGTGTTTCTGACATAAAGGTTTTTGGACAATTCTTCATCTGGACCCTGCCCTGCTTTGCTATTGACCATCTCTGTCTCATCTCTCAACTCCTGTCTGTCTTAGACCTGTAGCTACTTCCATGGACACTGGAGAATTTCCATTAATACATATTTCTGTTCTTTCATTCACTAACCCACTAAGGAGAAACTCACCTTTTACCTATGAGGTTGACATGTGTTTTTTAAATATCCAATGATATACGTCAACTCCCTTGACAGTCACATGCTCTTTTCTTGTTATCACATTTGCTTTTTTGTGTGTGCACAAAGATAAGAAAATAGCCCCAGTCTCTGGCATTGATGCAAGTTCCCTCCCTCATTGGAAAAACACTTCAATACCTCAATGGAAATTCAGAGGGCCAGGATTTAGCTCAATGGCATAAGTGCCTGCCTGGCAAGTGCGAAGTTGTGAGTTCGATCCAAGGCACAAAAAAGAAAGAGAGAAAGAGAGAAAGAGAGAAAGAGAGACAGAGAGACAGAAAGACAGAAAGACAGAAAGACAGAAAGAAAGAAAGAAAGAAAGAAAGAAAGAAAGAAAGAAAGAGAAAAGAAAAGAAAAGAAAAGAAAAGAAAAGAAAAGAAAAGAAAAGAAAAGAAAAGAAAAGAAAGAAACCAGGACAATGGCTAATCACCTATTTTCAATTTGCCATGGACAATTAAGGGTATGACTTTATTCAGGTCATTTCAACAGGGAAGATGCTTAGCAGTGTTACAAGAACAGCTTTAACAGATTAAATTTAGCAGAGTTTACTTGAGCACAGAACAATCAACGAATCAAACAAGGTCAAAGAGCTCCCCTACCATAGGGTAGAACACAAGGACCAGAACTGAGGGACTGGTCAACAGTCATGTGGTAACATAAGCTCATCAGGTGGCAGCCTGTGATTGGTTGGAGTTGGTTGCACCCCTGCTCCACATTGTCCTATTTGTTAGGTGTTTAGTGCTTACAGGTACTAAATTAGGTTGCACTTCCTCACTTGGAAACTCAAAAACATGAAGGCAGACTCAGGGCAATGTCCTCCTGCTTATTTAACTTAAGAGGAAGAGCTCAACTAAGGTACAGAAAGAAGTTTTACAGAGGCGAATAAATGATGCATTCATAAGGAAGGTTAAAGTGACCTTATCTCACCCTTCTCAAAGTTGGGGTGAGGGGGCACAAGCTCTTCTGGAGTTAGCTACTTTTCAATACTAAATAGAGTAAGGTTGTTTTTTTCCCACGAGCATGCTCAAGTGAAGTTCAACACTGCAATATCTGTTCATTGCTGAGTCACTCAGAGGCACAAGTTTCTCTACGTAGGGTCCCCAGGGTCTGAGGAATGATGCTGGCATGGCTCATATAAAGCCACAAGAGCCATTTATTGAGGGCAGTGGTAAAAGCCAATTGTTTCAGGACTGGGGAGATCAGGTATAATAAAGAGGGATGCCAAAATGAAAAGAGAAACATCTTATGAGCAGCCATATTAAAGGGCCAGGAGGTGAGCTTCGAGAGTAGGTGTCCTAGGGATTTCAGAGGCCTTGAACTGAGGAACCAGAGGACTGCAGCTCGCAGAGGATTCCTTCCTTTGTGTCTATAGTGGAGTCCTTAGCTGTCAAGATGTCTGAGAAGTTTTGAGGAACAAATGCATCAGGGATGTGAGGACCCCCAAAGTTAGACTCATTCCTGGCACCCATCCATTGCACACCACACCACACAAACTTGATTCAAGCTGCTGGTATGTAAAGGTCTTGGTAATGTCCACAGCTGGTCACATCTTGTTTACATAGGGTGTTATTGGCCCCAGCACTTCATAAGACAATAAACAGAGGTCAAGTTTGATGACCAGGAAGTATGTGCATGTTTTCCATCAAAACACAGACTATTTTTCTACACCTCCTTGACATGGAGGTTCCAAGAGTAGTTTTTGTTGGAGGCAAGACAGATAGGAGGAGTCAAGAATGGAAGGAGAATACAGAAAAAGAATGCTACAAGACTGTCCCAGGTTGGACTTTACTTTTCTGGGTAGAGTCAGGGCAAGCTCACATTCACTGTCATTTAATATGCATCTACCAAGTGCTAAGAACTCTGAATTATACCCTATGCTCCACGATTCAAAGCAATTCCCTAATGAACCTAAGCTCCCAAAATCCTAAATAGGAGGGTTTCCAAATCTGTTACTAACTATTATGCTCATTTAGTGTAGAGACTTACTGTCTACACTTCAAGAAATGACCAACTGAAAGGAAACAGAAAGTTTCAGACAACTCTAATTGAAATTTAAAGTTTTTCCATTAATAATGGAGTCTACTATCAACATTAATACTATAATGGTAAATGTTACAGAAAATCCAGTGCAGCCAAGGATAATTAATGAAATTACAACAACATGCTTTTATTTTCCTAAATTTCAAAAGACAAGAGAGAAACATTAGGTTTGTGTGGATTCAGTAATTTTCATAGAACACTTAGGGTAATAGTGAGGCAAAGAAGAAAACATGAGCACTCAGAGCTGTGATCTAACAGTGCCTGCACAGAACTTCCACAAAAAAATTATTTAAATCAGTATCTAGGTTGTACACCGATACAGAAATATACAACTCTAAAAATATGTCTCTTTTATCTACTCAAAACTGCTGTGCTTCTAGGTTTTTGAATATACTTGTCCTCTTTCTTGTACAAATTATAAACTCCCTATTAACAGAAACTGGGCCTTTTACTTCCACAATAATCTCTTCAGACCCAATAGCTCCTCACTGTCTAGCCCAGAGTAAATTTTTTAGGCTTTGAGTCATGCATGGTATCTGTTATACTTTTCACAATTTTTTATTGTTATAAAACATCTTATCTATTTTCAAATACTTTTACTATGCTGAAATACACTGTGATGGTTAGATTCAAGAATCTACCTGAGTGGGTTGGAGGACACCTAGATATCTGGATGTCAGTGAGTGTTTCTGGAGGACCATGGCATGTGAGTCAGTGGACAGAGCAGGGCAGGACCCACCCTCATTCAAGTGGATGGTCATCGTCCAAAGTCAGGGTCTGAAGGGCACAGACAGAACAAAATGGTAGAAGAAAGGCAAATGAGCCCTCCCTCCTAGAGCTGAGGACAATGTTCCCCAGCCCAAGGGCATCTCTAGCCTTTGGAGTTGCAGGACTTCCACTCTCCCTCTCTGCCTGGTCCTCAGGACCTCAGCCTCAGGCTAAGGGTCACACCTGGGTTAAAATATTCTATTGGTTCTTTTTCTTTGGAGAGCCTTGGCTAATACATATAGATAACATAACCTTTACCATCCAACCTTTTTTTTTTTTTTTTTTTGCAGCACCAGGGATTGAACTCAGGACCTCACACTTGCCAGGCAGGAGCTTAGGCCACTGAGCCAAATCCCCAGCCCTTGTCTTTTTGAGACAGGGTCTCACAATGCTGTTCAGGCTGGCCTTGAGCTCACTTAGTAGCCCAGGCTGGTCTCAAACTCGCAACAATCCTCCTGGCTCAGCCTCCCAAGTGCTGGGATTACAGGCGTGAGCCACCTCGCCCGGCCATCCAACCATTTTTAAGCAGAGTCTAGTAGCATAAAAAGCATTCACTGTGTTGTGCAATTATTACCACCATTCATGTCCAGAACTCTTTACATCCTGCAAAACTAACTCTGTCCCCATTAAACAGTAACATTCATTATCCTCCTCTCCCACCCCCTGGAAACCAATACTCCACTTTCTGTGTCTATGATTTTGACTAAGTACCACATATAAGTAGAATCACACATCATTTGTCCTTCTAGGACTGGTTTACTTTACTCAGCAGAATGTCCTCAAGGTTTATCCAGGCTAAGAAATTGTCATAGATTTCCTTTCCTTATAAGGCTGACTACTACTACACTTTCCACACGTACCACATTATATTTACCCATTCATTCATTGATGGGTATTTGGCTTGCTTCAACACTTTGCTATTGTGACTAGTGTTTCCATGAAGACGGAAATAATATTCGAGACTTTATTTCTAACTCTTCTGGGTACATACACAGTAGAAGAGTTAGAGCATTTGGCACAGTAAGTTCATGACTTCCAAATGAGTTCCCTTCCATGAGAATTATTTATAAACTGAATTCATTCATAAGCCAACAAAGTGAGTCTTATATAGCACATCTGTGAAAGTTCACAGTTCGAAATGTTTGTAAGCTGAGGACTTACTGTATTTCCATTTTCAATTTTTGTGAAACCACATTTATTTCCACAGTGCCTGTACAATTTTGCAGTCTTATCAACAGCGTACAAGGCTTTCGATTCCTTCCCTTTTTTCTCCTCCTGCCCGCTACCACATTCTCTCTCCAGAGATCTTCCTACATTTTACAGGTTGATCTCAAATTTGTGGATAGAGGGTTCAGGCACATGCTACCACACTAAGAGTTCTAATTTTTCCACTCTCCAGTTCTTTTCTTTCCTTGTTCCTTCTTTCCCCACCCCATATTCTTTTATTTCTTTTGGTAGTTCTTCCGTGCTAAAATTTCTCTATGTATTCTGGATATTTATTCCCTATCAAGGATGAGTTGCAAATATTTACATTCCTTCTAGAGACTGTTTTACTGATAGTGCTGACAGTGTCTTTTGACCCACAGAAGTTCTAAATTTTGAAGTCCAACTTATTTTCTTTTGTTGCCTGTGCCTTTGATGTTATGTCCAAAAAATCATTGTCAAATCCAATGTCGTGAAGCCTTTTCCTGTATTTTGTTGTGGTAGTATTACAATATTAGGTCTCATATTTAGGTCTTAGATCCATCTTAATTTTTCTACATGGTGTTAGGTAAGGATCCAAATTCATTCTTTTGCATGTGAATGTCATTTTCCGAGCATCATTTGTTAAACAGATTATGCTATTACACTGTACCGACTTCCTTGCCAGTTGTTTGCATTTGGATAGACTTCGTCTCAAAGCATCATGCAGTCGTGGGGGTCAGGCTTCTTGGAGGTTGCTGAATCTAGCATTTGTGATTGATTCGTGGTCCAATGCTGGGATTAAGGTAGCCTGCATACAATATAAGGGACAGAAAGTCTTGTCTCTCTCATTGCTTTTTGCTGTCTTCCACTGCCATGAACTGTTGCCCCTCTGCCATGTGCCACTCTGCCTTGGAGCCAGCTGATTATGGACTGAAACCTCTACAAACTGTAAGTAAATAAACCTTCTCTCCTTCAACTTTGGGTGTTGGGTATTTTGTCTCAGCAACGAGAGAAAAGACATTGTCAAAAAACATTTGACTATATATATGCAAGATTTTGTTTTTGGACACTCTACTTTCTTCCATTGGTCTATGTGCCTGTTCTTTTGCCAATAAATACAAGCTGATTAGTGCAGCTTTGTAGTTAAGTTCTAAAATCAGGAAGTGTAAGCCCTCCAGCTTGCTCAAGTCCCATCAGATTCCACACAAATTTTAGGATGGGTTTTTATTTCCACAAATGCATCATTAAGATTTTCACTGTGAATGGGCTGAATCTGCAGACCACCATGGGTACTACTGACATTTAACAATCTAAAGTCTAACCCATGGGCATGCCTCCCATTAACTTTTGTCTCATTTCTAATTTGTCTGAGGACTGGTATAACATGAGTTTTGTAGTTTTCATTGTACAAGTAATTTTTTATCTCCTATGTTTCTTTACATTTCTGTAAATGCAACTGTTTTCTTAAATTTCCTCTGATTGTCCATTTTTACTGTATAGAAATGTAACTAATTTTGAATACTGACTTTGCATCCTGCTTTTTGGCTAAATTGGTTTATTTGGTTTTAGGGTTTTCTATATATAGAAGATTGTATCCAAAACTAGACCCAAGCCTAACACCATGCACTAAACTAAAGTTAAAATGTATCAAAGATCTAAATATTAAAACAGAAACACTAAATCTGCTGGAAAACAAAGTAGGTAGAAATCTTGAAGACATAGGGGTAGGTGCAGAATTCATGAACAAAAGTCAAACTGC
>RJWT010047099.1:0-11354 GCA_004365215.1 Cuniculus paca | reverse complement strand
CTGGAAGGGCCCAGAACACAGGAGCATCTCTCTTGGCAGAGTTGGTCTGTCACATCCTTGTAGCACACGGGTACATCCACAAGGGCTGAGTCTGGTTTTTTCATTTTTTCCTGCTCTCCCTTTCTTCCTCTTCCTTTCTTCTCACTCTTTGTCTCTTTGTTTCTTTCTTTCATTCGTGGTGCTGGGGATCAAACTGAAGGCTTGCACATGCCAGGCAAATTCACTACCACTGAGCCACACCCACAACCCCCAAATAGTTCCTTCACAATCTCGTTCAATGCTTTTTTCTTAATAACAACTAGTAGTGCTTAACCTCTCTTAAACTCTTACACACACCAGGCACTTTAAGTGCTCAAAAGGAATTGCCTTGAATCCTTGAGACATGTTTATGCAGTGGGTGTTAATGGCACCCCCTTGTAAATCAAGCATACAACAGCTGAGTGATTTCCCTGCACTGACATGGCCAGGGCAGGGCAGAGGCCAAATAGGAACCTCCCTCCGCTGCAGTTTGGCTGGGCTTTCCGACACTCTGTCCCCTGCCTTCAAAGTGGGAGAAGGGCTTCTGGTATTTCTTCCTAGTGAAGTAGGTTAAGCACTGGGGCTCGCATTTGCCAAGGGAGGTGAGCTTGTGATGCTGCAGTTACGCTTTCCCAGGTGCTGCAGGGCTGGTTTCTAAGGCTGATGAGGACTATCTTGGGTCCCCTTCCCATGGCCCAACAGACATATTTGCAGGTAAAACACTGCCTTTTGTGCCCATAGACACGGAACTAGTTCGGCTGCTGGCATCTGTCTGCATGCAGGTGAATAAGGACAAAGGCCGACCAAGCCACCCACCACCTCTGCCCCACTCGAAGGTCAGAGAGCCATGGAGCATCCCGGTGCTTCCCGATGACAAGGGTGGCCTGAAGGTTTGCCTCTCCCTGTCCTAAAGGGTTTAGAGGGTAAGGACGACGGCATGTGGTGAGGAGCCTGCTGCTTGTATTCTGCCAAGGCTGGTTTAGCTGAGGGTCCCAGGAAGGTCACAGGTAAGCTAGGGGTGAACAATAGGAAATGATGGGGGTCAGGGAAAAGTGAAGTGATCAGAACCATCCTGGGACAGCTCTAGCAACTTTGCAGGAATGTGGTTCAATGTCATGAGATTTTCCGTGAGGAACCAGAAAGAACTGATTTTGCTATGGAATCTCAATTTATAAACACAGAGACTTTTTTTTTTTTTTAATCTGTGGGATATAGTCTGGAGCTGGCTGAACTGCACCTTACTTACCTCAAGGTGTCTATTGGCCTCTCTTCACCGTGTCGGACATTAGGCAACTGGTCTACTCAGGGTCTCTCCCCAAGCCCCTTAGCTCCTTCCTGAGAGTAGCTTCAGCTTGTTGGAAGGGGTGCTGTACTGTTAACAACAAATGCCTGCCCTGGGGCCAGGCGAGCAGGGGAAAGGTGTGTGGAGCATAGTCACTGTCCCTGAGTCTCGCTCCCTACATGACCTCTGCTTTGCATTTCCCACAGTCCTGGTGGAACCGGATGTCTAATCGGTTTCGTAAGCTCAAACTGATGCAGACACTGCCCCGTGGGCTGTCCAGCAATCAGCCCTTACCTTTCACTGATGAGCCTGAGCCAGCGCTGGACTCTACAATGAGAGCCACCCCTCAGGACAAGACAGGCTTCCCTGGGCTCCCCAGTGTGGCCCTCATGATCAAAGATAATGGTAAGAAAAGGCCACAGGTGGCCTGGAGTTTCAGTATGGTCTGACCCCACGCTGCTGCCCTTGTCCTACCCACTACTTCTTGATCTGTCACCAGGGATGAAATGATGTTGGAATGCAGCACTGGGGCAGAGTGACTGGCTGGGGGAGAAGGGATGTGGGTAACACCAGCCAGGGGTAAAAGTCCCATGTCCCTGCTCCACACATCCTGCTAAGGGGTCACAGGCCAATCAGTGCTTTTCCCTTGTCTTTGGGAGGTGGTTTTCCCCACCTATCAAATGTGATTGGTTTGTAGTACTGAAACTATCTTGAAACAGAATTGCCTGTGGAGGGTAGGTAGTGAGATCCCTACTCCTGGGAGCGTTCAACAGATTGGATGACTTTGCTGGGTTACTGAAGGAGATTTCCATACTTCTGGGAAAACTGATCAGCTCAGATCCCTGGAGCGGTCAGATTTCCCATCCCCGGACCAGCTCCTTTGGCACCACTGCCTGAGACAGACTATTGAGTAGGACGCTTGACTGTCTGGCCAAGCACAACAGTGGTTTAGGGAAAAGCAGAAAACATGCTCTGAGATACCTTTTAAATGCTTTCCTTCTATTAAAATATTGAATACCAATGATTATTAAATATTTAATCACCCAGGAGAGTTGGCTTTCCAGGATGAAGGCCGCCCCATCACTCATCTTCATGCCATGGTCACAGGGGAGGTCATTTCAGGAAACTTCCATTTGTCTCTCAGGTCCTGCGAGCACGAGAGGAGAAAAGGAAGATGCGTTATTGACAACTATGGTGAGTGCGGGCTTTTCTAGAAGCGCTTTAGATCCCCGCCAATCATTAGTTGATTGATTTTTGAGGAGGAATGTGGGTGTTTATCTTTTTTCATCATAGTCACAGATGTGTTTAATGGTCAAATTGAGTAACAGTGGGTCCAGCTCTGGTACCCAAATATTAGACAAGACGCTAGCCCTGACCCATAAGTAAGGCTGTTCTGTGTTTGGTGACCAGACATAAGTTCTGTTCTTAGGTGGGAGACTGAAGGTATTGGTGGGCAACATTAGATGCAAAGATGCATCACTTCGGTTATGGTGAGTCAGGAGAGGAGAGACTCTGTCCACCATAGGAGAGACCTCTGATCTATAAATGAGAGATGAATCAAGGTTCGTTCAGTTCAGCTATAACAGAAGTTCCCAGATAACAGTGGCATAAATAATGCAGCAGCTATTTCTCTCAGGTACATTAAGCTCAGGACTAAGAGACCTAAGTCCCATCTACCTGTTGGTTCCCCATGTGTGGCTTCTAGTCCCAAGATCGCCTCTTGGTCCAGGATGGCTGCCAGAGCTCTGGTCATTACTGCCTCATTTCAGCCAGCAGGAAAGAGGAAGGGAGAAAAGGTGGCCATAGATATATGCCAGTGGCCTTTAAAGAAGTTTCCTAGAAACTTGCACACATCATCGTTCTTGTTTTTAAATATCAAGTTGGGTAGAATTTAGTCCCTTGGTCACATCCCCCCTGCACGGGAAGCTTGGCAGTGAAGTCTTTGTTCTGGGTGGTCAATTATGTGCCTCTGTAAACATCAGGAGTGTCATTTCTAAGGAAAATGTGTCAGGTAGATACTGGTGGACAATAGTCTCTAACTGACTAATGGACTGTGGTCTCTGACTTAGAAATGACATCCCTCATGGTTGGGCTTTTTAAACAAAATCACCTCCAGAAGACTGCTAATCTATCAATTAAGCATGGTGCTTGGCCCAGAATAAGTTCTGCTGTGTGACCTTGGATATGTGATCTCACTTTTCTGGGCTTTGTGTTCTGTGAATGAGAGAATAACCTTATGTTCAAGTCCCTCTTTTCATTTTTTTTAATTAAAAAAATTTTTTTTTGGTACTGGATCGAACTCACAACCTCGTGCTTGCCAGGCAGGTGCTGTGTCACTGAGCCATATCCCCAGTCCCTCAAATCCTTTTAGCACTAAGACCCTAATCTTGGCCAGCAGAGGGCAGTATTGGCAAGGACAGCAACACAGATGCTCACCTGAGGGTATAGGCAGCATCAGGAACCTCAAGCTGACCAGTGTACCTGACCCTTGTCCCTGATCCACTGCTATGCCAGCAAGTGTAAATTGTGACTCTTACGGATCCTAAGAGCTTAAGCTGCCTGACATTTGATCCTGTTGTTAAACTGCAATAATTACTTTCAGTAGGAAGTCAGAATGCTATTATAGGCATTTTGAAAGGTGCAGGAGAGTATCAAGAAAGAAAATCATTTCACCCTTGCTCACAGACCCAGACAGAATCGTGGTTGGCATTTTGTGGTATATAATCTTTTGAGTATTTTTCCTAAGCATTTTTTTAGCATCCATGAATATGATATTATGTTGTATGTATATAATAATAGCAAATACCACAGCTCTGACTAAATACCAGCACTATTATTGGCACTTCATGTGTATCAACTCATTTAATCTCCCCCAGAACCGTGTGAGGCTGATGGCGTTACCACCTTCTCTGTGTCATGTTCCACTCGGTTTATCACAACTTGCCACGAGCAACTTTTCCACGTTGTTGAACACCTTCAGCCGCATCGTGTTTATTGGCTGTGTGATAGGACTTTCTGTCTTAAGGAGGGTTTTGTCCAAGGCTGACCTGTTGGCTTTTGGGGTTTCTAGTTTCCCACTATTTCAGCAGCTCTGCTGAATGATGTTATACCATCATTTGCCCCATTTCCTAATTATTTCTCAGGGTAACTATCCAGAAGTGGAACTTCTGGGCAAGGGGTGTAAACGTCATTGCTTTCCAGAAAGGTGGCAACTCAGGGTCATGACCCAGAGGGCCAAGTGCCCATCAGTAGTGGCTTTGCAGCTGTTCATGTCCAGCCCAGCCCCTCACTGGCTGGACAGGGTTGTGGAGTCCGGCGGGGAAAGCGCTTGTTCCCAGACTCAGACTCAGAAAAACAGCACCATGGCGCGGGGACCCCTCCTGCCATGGCACTGTCTGTGCCCACTGCACCCGCTCACTGTCCCTGGCAGGCATAGATGCCCTGTGAGTCTGTGGATGCCGAGTGGGCGTTCGAAGTCATTGGTGCGGAGATGCTGCCTGCCCAGCTCCTGAGGCGGGTTTAGCTGTGGGATGCCTGTCCCCACAAAGCACCATCTGGCACCCAGTTCCCTGTCTTTTCTTAATTAAAGTGAGCGTGGACTGTGTGAGTGCTCTTCCTTGACGATCCTATAGTCACAGCTATGTGGATTTTTTGCTGACCCCCCCATCACATGTTCAAAATGTAACATTAAATTGTTGCTGAAAATATCAGCGGTGGGAGGCATGGCTGGAGGGGGGCAGGGCGGGGAAGGAGCTGAGCTCCCAGCCCACATTCCTGGCCGCTCTTCTCCACACCCAGCAGCTCTGCACGCTCACCGGGCGCACTTGGGCCTCAGGCCTTTGCGCAGCCTGTGTGTCTGGCACGCTCTCACCCCTGCATTGTCCTTTGGGATCTGTCAGTCCCATCCCCACCCCTGCTGCATCCTCTTACTACAGATGGGGGACCTCTCACACCTCCTCAGCCCTCTGGCCCCACTTCCCGCTTCCTTCTCATCTGTAGAGCACAGCGTGGGTGTTGTGTGGCTGCTGGGAGGAAAGCCAGAGATGCTGCCTGGGTTCCTGGACTGGACGGCAGGGTGGATGGATGGTGGCACCAGCTCCGTGAAAAGCCTGCGACTTATTCCCCAGAGCTAGAGCCCTTCTGGGCTCACCTAACCCTTGGCTTGTCTTTTTCAGCTTCGAAATGGAGCCCCCTTTACCCGACTCCCCAGTGACAAGCTGAAGGCAGTCATCCCCCCTTTCCTGCCCCCTTCCAGCTTTGAGCTGTGGAGTTCCGATCGGTCCAGGACCTGTCAGAATGGGAGGGCAGAACCCACGAAGACTGCACTGCCCCAGAGAGCCAGCAGGGGTCATCCTGTGGGCAGTGGGGGCGCAGACACCGTAAGTCATCCAGCCTCACTCGCTGAGATAGGGTGCAGTGCAGAGGGACATCGGACCAATTAATCCCGGGGTCAGAGCTTTTTATTTATTTTTTAAGCGAGTGATGTCCTTGTCTGTTTAAATCCTACAGAGGAATTTAGTATATTGAAGAGATTAGAATGTTGCTTTGAGGAGCATCTACTGCCTGTCTAGGACCCTGGTGCTCTGGGGAACAAAGTTTGAAGACCCCATTTATCTTATCTAACCTTCCTGTCAGTAGATGAGAACTGGGACGCAGAGAGGGGATGCAATCTCCAGGCAGACGGGAGTGGGTTTGGGACCAGAAATCAGGCTCTTGGCTTCTGATCAAGTCCCATGCTATAGTATTGCTCAGAGCCGTGCCCGAGCACCAGCTCCAGGAGGCTGCTCTGCTGGTGCTTTCTCGGGTCAGTGAGACTTCTGCCCACAGTAGTGTCGCTTTGATAGTGTCCTGGGCTTGATGCTTCCTGTCAGGGTGGGAGACAGTCTCTTGCATGCGACTGTGTCTGCACTGCCCTTGCTGGTGTGATCTGTTGGAGAAACTCAGGGCCTCCATCTCTGTTGGGTGGGCCTGAGACCCTATGCCCACTGCTCCCTTGCCCCACAGCTGCTATCACATTGAGTCATTGGTGGAAGATCCAAGAGCCTGGCATCTGGAGATGCTTGCAAATTGCAGGACTGGTTGTCTTCAGTCTGCTCTTCTAGGTCAGGTAGGGATGTGGGAGGAGTCATGGAACCATCCCTGAGAGTTCTTCCCAGGACTGTTTTCTTGAGAATGCCAGTAACCCCAGGGGGATCAAATGCCAGCATCACCTGCTTCTTTTATTCAGCACCATGGAGTTCAGTCAGTCTGGTCCTGCCCTAGAGGAGGCTCCAGGCAGAGTGGCAAAGACAGTATGAGGCAGGGTGCTGGGTGAGGCATGTCTGGGAAGTCAGAGTGACCAAATGTGTGTGCTGGGGGCTGTGCAGGGGCAGTCAGAGAGGCCCCCAGGAGGCAGTGTCCTCAGAGCCAGGATTCTCTGCCTGTAGAGTTTTCTCCCCTATGCACAGCAGAGAGCCTGGGTGTGAGGCCAGGCTCTCTTCTGCTGTAGCCCTTCCTCGAGTGGCCATGGCAGAGCTGTCTATGGCTGCTGTGACAAATCTCCCGAAGCCAGGAACCTTAAAACAGCAGAAATACACTTTCTTTCAATTCTGGAGCCCTGAGCCTGAAAGCAAGGCATCTTAGGACCGTGTTCCCTCTGTCTCTGTCTGCTCTAGCTTCTGCAGGCCCTAGGCATTTCTTAGATTGTGGTCCCATCTGTCCTGTCTCTTGCTCCATGGTGACAGAACCTCCTCTTCTACCAGAATTCCCTACCCCACTGTCTTAGAAGAAGATTTGCAGTTGCTTTTAGGGTCACCCAGGCTGTCCAGGATAAGCTCACTCCTGGAAACTCTGAATCCTGTCTAAGATGAGCTTGTGTAAGATAATACCTTACACTTACGCCTTATAAGGTTACTCTGTGGAGGTTCCGGATGGCAGGACATGGGACATCTCTTTGGAGATCACCATTTAGCCTACTCCTGCCATCGTCATCCTTCCTGGATGCCTCCTGTATTCTCAGTATCCAGAGCTGAATACTGGTAACATAGTGGAAAGTGAAGTCCCTGGGAAGCTCAAAGGATCAGATCAGATACACGGGGGACACAGCAGGTGTGGGCTTGTAAGTTGTGAGAGGGGCAGTTGGAAATGACCAGGGTGCTGGCAGAGGAGAGCAGTGTGTGGGGAGGTGGGGCAGCATGGACCACCTCAGCAGGGCAAGCCATTGACACCTGAGGTTAAAGGACTAGGGCCAAAGCTTTTGGTGCGGAACCAATACCTGGGGGCACAAAAGGGACTGACCAGGAATCTAGGGGTATCTGTGTGGTAGGAGTAGAGTGAGTGGGGCTGGTGAGGTCAGAGAGGAAGGTGACCAGGCACACTGCACTAGGGATCATGCGGTCAAGAAAGGCTTTCTGAGAGTGAGATGCTGGAGTGGGGCTGTGGGATGGAATGAGAGGAGACATTCCTGGACCAGCAGGGCCAACATGAGAGAGGTAAGCTCGGAGTAGTGAGGTGGTCACCAAGGCAGACTTGGCTCAGGATGATTCTGTCCTGGATAACTGGGCCTTCTTGGGCTTTTTAATGAATGACATGGTCAGGTTTTCTTCTTGGCCTAGAATATTTCAGTGAGGCTGAAGGCAGGGTGATCAGTGGGGCCCCAGCCTGAGTTAATACTCTTTCTGGAACATTCTCTAGAAGACAAAAGCAAGCCCCTTCCCTTAGGGGACACCCAGCAGGCTGAGCACAGTTGGCTAGGGTGTGCTGGGCCAGTGCTGGCTCTGCGCATCTGCTGGAAGGAATGGCAGGTCCTCACCACCGCACCACCTTGTTCTCGCAGACCCCCGTCAGGCCGGTGAAATTTCCCAGTCTCTCCCGAAGCCCAGCCTCTCCCGCCAATTCTGGAAACTTCAACCACTCGCCTCATTCCTCGGGCAGCTCCAGTGCAGTAGGAGGTGTGAGCAGACACGGAGCAGAACTTCATAACCGCTCAGGTGCATAGGGGCGGAGTCTCGGGAGGAGAGGGATGACCCCCCAGGCTGCGGGTGCCAGCTGTCCCTCCACCCAGTCTGCCCACAGCCCAAGAGTGGCACATACGCGCGACTTTCTCCCTGATGTGGCTGAGGGGTTTTCAGTGAATTAACGATTCATTGTTTTATGCATTTTCTTTGGGGTGAGGGTGGATGAAGAAGGAGGAAATGGAGTCAGAATGCTTTTTCCTTGTACAATTTTATAAGAAGTTAGAAATGCAGGGTATTTTCATTGTGCTTAGGATTCTCAAAAACTAAGACTTAACAGAGTTTCTTTCCATCCTCCCCTCACTGACGAGATAAGGAAATTGAAGCTGAGTGTCACAAGCAAGTTGGTGGCAAGTAAGCCTCAAACTAGAGTCCCTGCAGTTCTTTTGGGCTCGCAGCAGACTTACTAATTCTCCCAAGGGCACCTAGGGTGAGCCAGAGCCAGCTTTGCAGGAAGGCCCTTGCATCACACCATTGCATAAGGCTGCATGATCCTGGTGGAAAAGCTTTAAGACCACATAAACCCAAAAACCTAAAAAGTTGTGATTTCTCCCATTAGGGACCAGCATTAACATTTTAGTGTATGTCCTTGCAAACTATTCTTACTTTATTTTATTGTATTGTATTTTAATTTTTTGGTACCAGGGATCGAACTCATGACCTCACACTTGCCAGGCAGGTGCTATGCTGCTGAGCTATATCTTCAGCCCTTACCAACTATTCTTATGCATATTCTGAATATTTATAAAAGAATAATAATGTATTGCACACTATGCCAGGCACATTGCCAAGCCATTTAAAGAAACAATCTCTTTCAGGCTCCTGACAACCTGTGGGGTTATCATCTCCATTTTACAAACAAGGAAACTGGAGCTCAGGACAGTCCGATAACTCACTTGAGGTCACATAGGCTCTTCAGTTACAGCGCCAGGACCTGAACCCAGGCACCCTGACTGCAGGACCCCTGCTTATATCCACATGCCTTACTGACCTGTAGACTGCTCCGTGAGCTCGATTTTTTTTCTTTTTCTACACACTGCAGGACTGTGAGCATCTTCCTATGCTGATATCCATTTATCTACTGCAGCTGGTTGGCAACGGAATAGCATTCTGTTCGTTGGCATCACTGTTTGTGTGACCAGTCCCTGCTTACTGTTCCTAGGTCCTTGCTCTTGTAGATAATGCCACCAAGTGACACCTTCATGCTTCCACCTTTGCTTGTTCGGTGATTTCCTTAGCATAAGTTCCCTAGAATCCAAACTCAGGGTCAGAAGGTGTGCCTGTTTTTGAGGCTTTGGGTATGTTTTGCCTTCTGGAAGCCTTTCTGTTTATGTATGTTAAGTATTTGCAGCAGTGCCTGGCTCATAGTAAATGCTCCATAAATAGCAACTGTTAGTGGCTTCCCTTGAGTATACCCAGCCCTGGGTATTACACTTTCTCCCTGTCTTTCCTAATAACTGAAGGTTAGTGGTACATGCAGGGAAATGGAGAAGGAAAATGGCAATCAGGATGCAATCGAGAAAGCAGATCACAAGAAAGCAGATCGTGGAATGAGGAATTTATTGACCAAATGGTGCAGGGAAAAGCAAGGCCACAGTGGACTTTACCCACCTGCCTCCCTCCTGGCCTCTTACTACGATGGCCTTGCAGTGTCACGGCCACTGTCCCTGGCCACCTTGTGGCTCTTGTGCTGCGCTGTCTTGGGGTCAGCCTGATCCTGAGCTGCTGAGGGCAGGGCATCTATGAGATGAAGTTCAGCCAAGCCAGTACACAGCAGCTGTTGCCTGCCCGTGTGGCAGTTAAATACTCAGCCTGTGGTGACCATTCCTGTTTCTTTTTCCTTAGGTGGCAGCGTAGACAGTGTCTTGTCCCAGATTGCTGCCCAGAGGAAGAAAGCAGCAGGATTATCTGAACAGAAGCCCAGCCAGCGGTCAAGTCCTGTGGGCCCCGCGCCGGGGCCCAACCCATCTGAGCTCCCGGTCTCCCCTGCGGGCAGCGGCATTCCCAGCAGCAAGGTGCTTGTTCTGTGTCAGCTCCTCCTATTGCTCTTCTAGATGTGTTGGAGCGGAGCCCAGGGGCTGGGAGCCCTGGGGTGCCAGTAGTGCTGGTAGCTGTTAGAAACCCTTGGCGTCTCCAGAGCATCTGCCTGTGCTTGGCACTAGCAGTGGGGATCCAGCTGTGAAGCAGAGATTTAGTGACCACCTTCATGGGATCCCAGAGCACATAGGCAAGTCCCACCTCAGTGTGGTAAGGGCTCTCGTGGACAGAAGAGGACGCTGTGAACACTTGAGGCTGTCAACCCCATCCTGGTGGGGTGGACAGTGGACAAGGAGCCAGGTGAAGGGGATAGGTAGGTGGTCAGGAATATGGGTGAGACTATTCCCAGGTGAGGGCACTGCTTACCTGTGCTCCATGAGTGAGGGTATGACATAGGGGAGGAGCTGGAAGCAGGGAGAATAGCCAGAGCCTCACCTTCCTGCTCTAGCCACTATTTCTGTTAATGCAACCTGGAAATGATTGCATTGCCAGTGTCTGTGGAGCGTGCAAATGGCTGAGAAAACCTAAATGCCTCTCTAAGTGAGAGTCTCTTAGTGTCCTGAGGATCTTCTCCTCTCCCCTGGTTGATTGATGGAGAGAGCTGTGAGGCCCAGCTCCTGGTTCTCCACCATGGGGCTCCCCCGCTGCTCCTCGGTAGTGCAGCATGGATGGTTTCCTCCACCAAGAGCACCTCAACTCTAGGCATACCTCGGTCTTCATCATGCTTCCTAGATGTCCTAAGTGTGTTTCCTGAGAAGAGCTGGGTCACAGAAAGTGTCCTCCCTGGACCTGTGCCCATTGCAGAAGCCCCTCGAGAGTCTTTGGAGTTTTGGGTTTACATAGTGCTGGCGAAGGAACTCAGGGCCTTCTTGTCCAAGCAAGTACTCTGCCACTGACTGTATCCTTAGCACCTGGGTTCATATTCCAATGGGTGTCTGAGAAATGGTCTTTATTTGCTGCCCAACCACTGTTGGTTACACAACTCTCTTTTTGCTCAAAGTTCTTATGTGATAGGACATCCATTG
>RJWT010047098.1:0-11352 GCA_004365215.1 Cuniculus paca | reverse complement strand
AGTGCTTGAGTCATGACACTCATCACATGTGTAATAACTTGTTTAATACCTGTCTTCAGCACAAGGCTAGAAGATACATGAATTATTCACCCTTTGGACACAGTGTCTTCAAAAGGTAGACACAGACACAAAAACATTTTCTTCTGTTTAATGACTGGATAGATAAGTCTGGCTCGGACTCTATGCTCATCAAAGTATCAAATATTTAGCTTGAACTTATTACAGTTCAAATGCTTTCTAAATGCTTTTATATATTAGTATATTAATTCACTTAACCCTCACAACAATTAGATGAAGAAGGTGCTAGGAGGCCTACTTTCTAGGGAAGCAAGGAGGATATAGAGAGGTTAGGATACTTTCTCAAGGTGATACAGCTAACATGCGGTAGGATTAGCATGTGAATCCAGCCAGCGTGGCTCCGGACTCTGCACTGAGCTAGTTTAGCATGAATGTCTCTGTACCTGTCTACATACTTGTCTCACAAGCCCACCTTCCCAACAATGAATCACTGCCCACTTTGGGTTAGCCTCCTGACATCCCCTAGACTTTGTAGGAAACTGTTAGATAAGAGAAGAAAACTTAGAAAGGACATCTACAGATGTTTCTGTGGCTTCTTAAAGACACTGAGAATAACGACGGTTGATCTGGAAGAAAATGATGAGACTAATTTACAGGCGCATCCCAAACATCCCAACAACCATGACCAAGTGAGGCAAGGGATGGAGAAGTAAGGCAGATGAACTGCAAACTGAGCGTGTCCCATGGGAGTGTGTCATTTCAAGTCGACTGCCTTTTGCTGTCTTTCTCCCATCTACTACATTTCTCACATGTTCAAATGCAAATCAAATCCCAGAACCGTGAGGAAGATCAACTCTTATTGTCAAACCCAGTGAAGGACCACTGAGGGCTGGTTGCCAACCTCACGGAGCCCCACGACTACTCTCTCAACATCCTGCTCAGCCTAGTGGGAGCTCAGCAGAGCCTCTGAAAACCAGAAAGAGACTCTACAAGAGGCAAATTTTGATGATGGGATTAACACAACACTGCAATTTGTACTGGCCACAAAGCAAAGAATTTACGGACTGGAAAGCCTGTATACAAGTCAACATGGAGATATAAAGTTCAGACCACTTGCTGCAGATTAGACCACAAGGGTTATAACTGCTGCATCGTGCAGCCATCTGTGTTCCATGTTCACACTATAAGAACCATGCATAGTTTAGATCCTGAATACCCCCCCATGGGTGTTAAAGGCTTTGTCCCCAAGACCGTGCTACTGGGAGATGATAGAACTTTTAGGAGGTTTTTAGGTCACTGGGAGCACGTCTCTTAGGGGAATTGTGGAGCCCTAGCCCTTTCCTTTTCCTTTCATCTTTGTTCCTGGCCTCATGATGTAAGCAGTTTTGCTCTGCTGCATGCTTGCCACATGCCTAAAAGCAATGGGGTTAACTAATCATGCACTGACCCCTTCAAAACTGTGATTCAAAATCAACATTTCCTCTTTATAAGTTAATTACTTCAAATATCATGTTATAGTGACAAATCTAATACAAATCAGAACTCTAGAGAGTGGGTCATAGATCACCTTGTCCTCCTTCCAGTCCTTTCTAAAGACAGCTGCATTTGTGCTTGGGGCTCTTATTAAATATGCCTGCAATCTCTGAAATAAAATCCTTCACTTTCAATTTATTGTTGATTTGCTTAAACCACCTCAAGTTTGTTTTTGTTCCAGAAAAATCGAGTCATTGAAGACAGATTTATTTCTAGAATTCAGTGTATTTAAAATTTAGAACAGTTTTCAGCACATACACTGCCTCTGCATAACATCCCCATCAGGACCTTGGGGCAGCACCCTGGGTCACTGTATATTGATATCCTTGCAGGGAAACATAAAAATGTTCATACTAAGTTAAATGACCAAAGAATATAATTAGTGTCATGCTAGATAAAATCACTGTACTTTCAGACCATCTCTGGACTTTAAAATGTGAATTGTCTGTGTTTATAATCCAAAGTCCAATATGATGGACTACAAATCCAGGAGTCCAGGGTGGGGTGGGAAAGAGCTCAGTATGTTTATCAGAAAGAATGTGCTTTTTCCTCAGCCCTCTCCCATTTCATTTCTTTTTTTCCTTGCACTTTCTTCCCTAAGATCTTTCCAAACGTAATGTATTCTAAGCATCCATGTTACTATCTGTTTATCAGTCAAGCCAGAGGCCCCAAAAGGCAGACCTGGAAAACTCTCAGGTAAGAGAAAAAGGAAAAATACTGTAAACTGATTTATCCTTTAGACACTAGACAACACAACCCTGATTCACCCAACTGAGAGAGGAGAGTGATCTGCTTCTCCATGGAAAAGGAGAGTGGGAAAGTCCAATATGTACTTGGTGCTTAACCTAGCAAAGCTCTGTGCTGAGCCTTTAAATATAGGGTCTCATTGCATCGTGTTGGTAAATCTCAGGAGGTAACTGCTATCCTTATCCTTATTTTACCTATGAGAGTGGGAAGACTCAGCAAGGATATGTAACTTGCCAGTAAGTGGCAGGACTGGGATCTCAACCTAGAACACTGATACCTAGAGTCCATACTTGTAATCTATGTAATTCAGTGTCAATAAAGTCACCTAAACTGAATGTTGCTCAAATCCATTTTTTTCAGTTACCAGTACCACTTAGGAAGCCAAGGAGTCTATACATTCGTTTGTTTTTGTTTGGCATCAATAGGACAAGTAGGTATGTGTTTTGGGGATTGGAAAGGGGTTTTAAAGAGGAATGCAGTTTTTCAAACCTCCCTCAGTAGAGATAACACACACGCCAGCAGAGCAGAGGTTCAGGCAGGTGACCAAGACTGTGAAGCATACATTCCACTCCTTCGGGGATTTCCAAAGCAGCCTTGAGAACATCAATGCCACTGCCTATCACAAAGCTCCACTTCATGTGTAGGCAACAGTTACTGTTTCCTCAAAGAGAGCACAGGCTTAGCTGATCACTCAGAGTAATACATGACTCTCTTTCCCCTCTCAATTCGGAATCCCAGGGGTAAAAGAGACCCAGGTTTTGTAGGACTCACTTCCCTGGCTTGCACCTCTTCTTTCCTGCAGCCTCCCTCCACCGGAACCTGGAAGACAGGCTTCAAGCAGAACAACATGCCTTCCCCCATATGTGTTTTAGAAAAAGCTGAGTTCATTACAAGCACAAAGAAGAAATGCGACGTGCAGGAAACGAGTTTCCCTGCAGAGTCCCATGCCTGTGTAGGCAAGATAGAATTTGCCAGCACACACTGGATTATCTCTGGTGCCAACTTCAGCAGAGGATGTCCAGGTTTGCCACGAGCAAAGGCAGAGTGAGTGTTACAAAGCAGGACTCTGCATTCCAGCGCAGGGAGTGCAAGAAGCCCTGAGGCTTGACTGCTCTCTGACAGGTAGTGGAGTTCAGGGCCCTGCTGCAAACTAAGGCAGTGATGTTCAGTTTTCTTCTCCCACTGTAAGTCTAGGGCTCCCATGCGGTTAATGTTCAACGGCAGGAGTTTCAATAACTGATAGGACGCCAGTGTGGAGGCACTGCTGAGGAGTACCTGGAAATGTGTAAGAGCAAAGGTAATGCCAGCAGACAGGAACACTTCGCCTGCTAGATAGCTCCCGCACAGCTGACGCCAAACATTCCTTCAGAGTGACCAATCTGAAAAGCGACTGTCTGCACAGACAAGCAAAATCTTCTCAAAGTCAGCCACTTCTCTGTCTCACTTACTCAGATAGTGCCTTAACATCTTAATCCAACACTGGGAGCAGCCAGCCACGCTACCTCACAAGGTAAGTACCTTAATGCCAATCTAAGTGGTCATGGGATAAGTAGGTGTATAAAAGCCACCACAAAAATCTCAGATTTTCTAATAAACTCAAGGGATACATTTAGTTCAATTTTAAGCTCTTCTCTCCCTATCCGTAAGTGCTAATGAATAAAAGAAATGTGCACGTATAATTCTGTTCATATTTTGTGCCTTCTCTTTGAATTTGTGTTTCAGTTTGCTGTAGGAAATTGCTTTTGGAGTTTCGGTCCACCTGTCCAAATTTATTCCCTCTCATGCCCTCAAGAACTTTCTCACAGAGGTTACACTACCAATTCCCTTGCTTCTATGATTCGATCCCTGCCCCCATCAGGTTCCCCAGAAGTTTCTCCAACCAAGTCCTCCTGGCCCCGTCTGCCTATTAAGTTGGTTGTTAAAACTACAGGCCTGGCTACATAGCCTGATCCCAGTACAGGATTTCAAGCTCCACTCAGTGGTACGTAGCCCACTTTCAACCCCAGCTTGATCCATTTTTTGCTTTCTGGGTCAAACTTTAGGCACAATCTGTCCTCTAGCAGCAGTCAACGCACACTGAATGTTTGGTCTACACGTCAGTGGTATAGGCTTGCTATATATTTACTGAGGGGCTCCCATGCAGGTCTTTTTACTGAGGAGGTTGTGCTTTTCATATGTTAATGTGCATATGGATTACTTTAGGACCATGCTTAAATGCAAATTATTTCCCAGCAATGATTTCAGGTGCAACTGAGAATCTGTTTTTAACAATTTTCCAGGTGACCCCATTTCAAATCATGCTTGGAACAGAAGGTAACAGGAAACTGGAGGGACAGATGGAGAGAGTTGAGGTGGCCAGATGGTCACCTCTCCCTAGCCAGTGAGAATCAGAGGATGAGTAGCAGTTGGCCAGAAACAGATGGTTTTAGTCTGTTCAGAGAAATGAGAGGCGGCAAAGGTAAAACAAAGTAAAAGTGTTGAGTTTACATTCAGTAAAGTCCCAAAACCTGGACATAAAATATTTCAAGATAACCTGTGGATGTGATGTACTGTCAAGGAAGATGACAACTGTACAGACATGATGGCTGCAGAGTGTATTGAAAATGACCACATGGTAGCAAGATCAGCCAAGGATTCCTCCATTTCCTAAACAGTTCAAATTCAGCACACTCAAGGGGACTACTTGGGTGGGGACAATGGTAATCAGTGCAGTAGAGGGCTCTGTGGGCTTCCTTGAGTTTTGGCAGTTAAGTCCTGAGAGCTCTGTCAAACTTTAAGGAACAGTAGTAGAAAGTATAACAAGTATCTGAGGCTGGGTGTCCCACTCCTGATGGAACAGAAACAATCCTTAAGTATAAATTAAGGAAAATAAACATGACATTCTCTTCACACTCAAGACTTTTGTTCTTGATTCATATACACTTCAGAAATTCAAAATGGTTAAGTCTGTGATACCACAGCCTTCAGGAGTCACTGGGTTCGGTCTATAGTGTAAATGACATGATACACAGAGAAAGACTCAGAATAAAACTTCCAGAACTTTTTACCAACCCTAGGAACACTTCTTTAATACCTACTATAACCAAGAGGTCTTAGCTGGATTTACAACTTCAGAATAACAATCTAAGATGAATCTCTTGCAAAGTCCAATTAGAATAGTCAGCCGGCCTGCTAGTACATAGCCCGCATAGAAAAATTGGAAATATCTCCATGGAGAGGATTGGAGAATGAGCAATGATACCTCACAGCAGACATCAAAATTTACCATAGCAGCGTGGTGGCACAAGAAGGAAGCTGGGCTAGGCACTGGGGAATCAGACATGCTATGAAAGGGGTACAAGCTGCTATAGTTGTTGCTAACGACAGGAAACTTAAGCCAGTCCACTGCGTTGCTGGTAGAAAGCCACCCAGTTTCAAGATTACCATTCAAAGTCATGAACTTGAAGTTTCACAATACTGATTTTTCAAGTTACCACTCGAGGAATAAGTACTACTAGCAGGTAAAAGTACAGATGAAGTCTCTCATGATGACTGTTCGCAGGCATCAGAGAGGAGGAGGGTTGTGTTGAGGGTCAGACGATCTCAGTGTCTGGGCAGCGTGGGGAGTGCTGTGGTTTCAAAGCTCCCGCTGGCTGAGGTCATATAAGAATGTGAACCTGCTGTTCAGCACAGGCGCAGAGCAGGACAAACTTACCTAACCAAGACTCAGCGTTAGATAACCGCGAATGCGTTCCATGGTTAAACACACAAGAATGTAAATAGCTACTAATGACATGTATAAGAAATAATATAGACGCAGCTATTCTTTCTTGCCACCGCTTGCCTTCTGAACTGATGTTGGCCGCATGGGCGTTCTTTGCTCTGGGGATCTCACCTGCAAAAATACCGCTCCAGGCCCCTCTCCTCGACAGGCGGCAAGATCAAAATTTGCTGATTAGGGGTGAATATAACAAAGCTCTGTGGGGCACTTTGTTCCAAAAGAATTCCCAGACAGGCCCCCATGGTTGTCAAGTGCCTTGTCAGAGCTCCCCAAAGCAGCTGCTTAAACTAACAGCCTGATCAACCTCTTAGGACTTAACCACAGTCCTATTCTTTGAGCAGGTGAAAGTAATAACACATCCACGTCTGCCAGGCACTTCTTAGGACAACTAGAGAAGCTCAGAATTGTGGAGACCTTGGAGGCTGGCACCTGATTCCCCAGCATTTCCTTCCTGTGCTGCAGAGTCTCAGGCCTCTCTGTGTCTGAGATGCCTCCCTGACTCCCACAAAGCAAAGCAGGCCCCAAGGGGAATCATGAGGGCCAAGATGCTTTTGGAGTCCTGGTTTCCAGACTGTGTTCCTTCAACACAGGGTCCTGCCTCAGGGAGGTTATTTCACCAAGGAGGAGTAGAATGGGATTGATGGGACTCCAAGAACACCCCTGCAGCCAGTGCAGATCCAATTTTACTTATTTTATTTGAGGTTCTACATATTTTTGTTTCAAAACTATAAAAACCACTAAAAACATATGTCTGTATCTACATTATACCAGATATAGAGATAGAGGTATAGAGAGATAGACAGATATAGATGTCATTAATACAAAGGAAAAATTGATGCTAAGTGAAAAAGGACCATGTCTAGGTAGAATTTAAGGGAGATGAAAAATTCTTAAAACAAGTTACTTGGAATCCAAACATCTCATAGTTCCACCTATTTTGCCTGGTAAGTGAGGATTTCTGTGGTTGTTGTTTTGAAGTTCTGTGAACACAGGTGGACTCCTGGTTCTTACCATCGTAACGCTAGCCTTCTGAACTTTCCCCCATTAAACACATGGCATTCCGCTGCATGGTCTGTTAAACTGCCATTTTGCCTGCCAGAAAAAAAAGAATTCCCAGTCAAGGATCAGATTTCACTGGAGACTCTCAAACCCCGAGAATCTGGCCACTGCTAGTTTAGCCATTCTTTAAACAGGGTCTTCCACTTGTGATGGCAGTTCTATGCAGAGCTGGAAGGCCTGACTTCTGCAACTGGGAAAAATTCTTTTTCATAGAAAAAAATTTTCATTTGTTAAAATGAAAAAGCCACTCTATATTCTCCAAGGAGATGCTAGCACACCCTACAACCCAAAACTACACAAACCAATCCCACAAATCATATCCAAAGAATCAAAATTTAACGTAATTTTCCTCACCTAACTAGAGATGTAACACGCAGTTTTACTTTAGTTCTTAAATCACACTCCTGATCTGTGCAAACAGGCCTAGTGGCTTAATTACCATATTTGAAAGGTGAGCCAAGAAAGAAAATAGAGACAAGGGGGAAGAGGAGAAATCTCCTTGACGCTCCTTCCCCAATTTTCACAAGTATCAGAGGGAGTCCCGACTCAACCAGAGGTCAGCCGTAAGCGCCTTCTAGAAACAACCTCTCCCAAGGGAAGGACAGCTTGACCTCAAGCAGCAACAGGAGCAGGCTACTACAGAGTGAACAGGAGAACCACCAATAAATCTTCCCTGAAAACCACAGTACAATACAGATGGCAATAGCCACAGGGGGTTTGCATCCTTCCCTCTCTACTCCAGTCTTCTCTCAGGTCCCCTTCTAGTCTGCTTTTGAAGTTGTAGGGTGTAGAGATTGGAGAGGTGTGAAGTTGGTAATGTGGAAATACTGAAACGCGAAGCTCTGGAGGCAGTCCCAGAGTAAGAAGAGACAGAACATTCTTTCCCGAATGATCCCAAGCAGAGTCAAGTAAATATATTTGTTCAGAAAAGGTCAGTAAAGTCATGCTTTTCCCATTAAAAACTGTATTCAACTGATCAACATGAGGGATAAACACAACTCCGTGTATCAAGTGACCTGAGGCATGCCAAAACTTCCCTCAAACTCTCCAGCATATCAGGCTGATGCATCACACACAAAACAGATGCACTGACTGTGGGCATCACAAGGCAGGCTAAACTCAAGTCAAATATGCTTTTGAGGGTGGAATAAACGCAAATCAGCAAGGAAAAAAAGGTAAGAGTTCAACTTCTATAGGTAGTGCTTCAGAAATGCAAAAGACATCAGACAATCAAGCTCTGTTTTCAGAAAAGTAAAGCAGGGACTTGCACAGCTAAGAGAGAAAATAATTAAAGAGAAGAAGGCAACCTATTATTAAAGTGGTCAAAGAAAATTGTAGAGGATCCAAGGTTTCACTTCCAGTCATTTCCATAAAATCTATTTTGATCACTCAACCAGATAGGAGTTAGGAACTCTGCTTTTGCAATTCTGTATGATTGCTGCTAGTCCTTTCTTCCTTCCTTTCGCTTCCCTTCCCTTGCCTTCTCTTTCCCTCCCCTCCCCTCGCCTCCCCACTCCTCTCCTTACCTCTCAGTGAATTTCTCCCTGTGTAGCACAGACAGCAATAACTCCACTACAGAATTACTGCCACATGATGTGTCTGCATATTTTGTAATTTTAAAAGTTCTAGATAGTATTGTCACATTGGAAAAGCTTCTACTAGTATTCTTCACTCTGAGATGGTGAGCTCAAGGACAGGGAGCATCTCTTTGCTCTTCTTTCTGTGCCCTGCAAAGCCTTACTCTGACCCAGCATGTGGTAGGTATCACATAAATTTCTTCTGAACTGAAATCTCAGCCAGCATTGCACACCCCAACCTTTGTGTTACCCTCAGAGCAAGGAATGTCACTGACAATCCTTACTCATAGTGGAAGGTTAGCTCTTGAGAGGATCTGGAAGTCTTTTAGTCATCTCTTCCTATCCAAAAATGGTATTAGGAAAAAATGCAGGATTCCCAACTTTTGAACAGGGATTCAATTCCAAGCTCTGCATTAACTGAAGCCATTGGATGAGTTCTAAGAGGAAGAAGAGAAGGAGAAGAAGGGGGCGGAAAAGGAAAGAATGGAAGGAAGAAAGGGAGAAAAGGAGAAAGAGAAAGAGGAAGGAAGAAGAAAGACGAAAGAAAGAAAGAAAGAAAGAAAGAAAGAAAGAAAGAAAGAAGAAAAGAAAAGAAAAGAAAAGAGAAAAGAGAAAAGAGAAAAGAGAAAAGAGAAAAGAACAGAGACAGAGACAGAAAAGTAGGTGGTTAGGCTCCAAAAATTAAGTGAAGTAGACAGAAGGGAAAGGAAGCTGTTTTCCCACATTAGCAGAAAATGCAAAGGCTCTCCCAAGGACTCAGAATTTTCTATTCATCTGGGAGACAGAGAATGAAGACAGAATATTCTTTGAGAATATTATCTTTCCTTTTAAAAAAATTAACATTTTCCTTTCAGAAATCTTTTCTCACCTGACTTAATGATTTTCAACCAGGCAACTCTAAAGTTTTAAAACAGAAATGGTTCCATTCCTAACCTCCCCTTTTTCCTAGCTCCAAACACATTTTCCACCTATGTTTGTCCCATGTTGTAACTACTGCCCCACCCATCATAAGCAGTAAGATAGTTTTAAAGTGAGAGTCTTAAATGAAGCCCCACAGATACGGAGTGTAATCTCTGTCAGACATTCAGTGGACATGGGGTGCGCAAACATCATGGAAATCAGAATCAATGAGTCTCTAAAATAAAACAATTTGTCCTTCCATCTTAAAAAGAAATGTATTTCTCTTCATTTATCATAGAGCCAAGGATATTAAATGAGCCTACAAAATACTATCTCCATCCTTCCAGTTAATCAAGTCTGAAAAAAATTCCTGGAAGTGGAATAACTAAGAGAGGGCTCAATGTGAACTGTCAAGGCCTTTAGAATTCCTTTGATTTATGGATGACAGTGAAGTCCTTCTGCGCATGCTGAAGGCACATGGGATTTTTAATTTATAGCAGAGTTGCAGGCAATAGCAGTATACCTGCTAAGCTACTGAATCACTGCCAACACTGACCTTTCTGAAGTCTGCAGAGGTCAACAAGTCTTTTCTCTGCGAGTTCTTGACTAACCCAAAGCTCTTTGGTTGAAGAAAAAGCACTTGAACCAACAGAGACTAATGTAGGCAATCTGTTGGAAGGAAACACAGCCCAGCATCACTGAGGAACTGGAAAGAGAACTGCAAAGCCAAGCCCCAGGTTCTGCGTTCAGCTTCTCTGAAAATGCACGATAGCTTTGCGTCTTCTCACTCATCCTTTTGCAGATTCACCTCCTCAGCTTTGGAATCAGGAATGAGAGGTGCTGGTTGAACTGCTAGGTACTGAAGTAGACCAGGATGCCAAGGGCAGGCCAAGAATGCCTAGTAAGTGTCCCCTCTCCCCTGAATGACCCTTGCCTCTTTCATTGTGTTGACCTAACATGTGTTCGCCTTTGCTGTCCTTGTCTTACTTAACCTGTCAACACCTTACGCTTTGCAGCACACTCTTCCCTCTGTTCAAGCCACGCCACACTGTTGTGCTTTTCCTTCTACTCTCTGACTCCTCTGCAGACTCCCTTACCACTCCCCTGTCTACCTCACCACGAAATGTGCTTCTCTGTTCTGGACCCCTTCTCTTTGTTCACGGCATTTATCCATTTTATTCCCATACTTTATTAGCACGCTGGCTGTCTGCAGGTGTGAAAAATTCAGTAAATATCTGCGTGCATTCTGATTCGCCTCTGCTATAGTGAACACATGGTAAATAAATATATACTAAGTTAGAAACTGCTTTCAGGCAATCATGTTCATTGAAAAAGGTAACATTTTCATTTACTATAATGATTTTCATTTTATTATTTATTAGGAAAAAAAATTACTGGTTCTCTATTGCAATTAATGAAATGAATACATGTAAATGTGTAAGAATTGCAGGCTAAAAAATATCTTAAGAAAATTAAAGGCTGGGGATGCAGCTTAGTGGCAGAGCACTTGGCCAGGCTATACAAGACCTTGGGTTCCATCCCTAGCGCAAAAAATAAAGAAAAAGCAAATGAGAACAGATTACCTAATGGAGATAAACAGGGAGTCTAAGCCACACTATACTGGATGGTTAAAGAAGTCCTCTCCAAGGAGAAATTTGAGCTAAGACCTGAATAACGACAGGCAAATTATGCAAAAATCCAGGACTAAGCGTTCTAGACACAAGGAATAGAATGTACAAAAGGCTAGGGTGGGGGGTG
>RJWT010047097.1:0-11375 GCA_004365215.1 Cuniculus paca | reverse complement strand
TGAATAAATGTAAAATTACTAATCAAATTTCTATAAAATTTTCTAGATGTTTCTCTTAATTTCTACCCATTTCATCATAGACTGGCAAGGTTTATAATGTATGTTAAGAATTTTGAAAAGTGTGAGGAGAGAGGAGCTAGTTACTTTGGAGATTTTATATATATATATATACATATATATGTATATATATATATATATTCTATAGTGTGTATCATTATTAGAATGTGCCTCCTCCTTTCTAAACTATTGGATATATATGAAATATTACTACACACTATTAGAATGGCCAAAAACATCACACTGACAACACCAAATGCTGTTGTAGAGCAAAAACTCTCATTCATGGCTGTTGGGAAAGTGAAATGGAAAAACTACTATTAAAGATAGTTTAGCAGTTTCTTCATACCCTAATCATAGTCTTACTATACTGTAGGGGTGGATTTCATGACAATATTCAATTGTTTTTGATATGTAAAATGGCAAAAGTTCAAATGGTTTAATGTGATATTTTATTGCATGGTCGCACCTTAATTTGATTCAGCAATCCACTACTGATGAAAATTTTGATGAGTCAGAATTTTACAAACTTCGAAGGAATACCATTTCCAGTACATTTACGGAAAATGACCATGGGAGCATTCTTTCTTCTGAAACTAGCATTCTAGTCACAGGCATAGAATAAATAAAAGTCAAGGTATATGTTTAGGTTGATCATTAGCCTTGAGGAATGTAGATCTTCAGCTGACAGGATAGTATCAATATTATGGAGTTTTGAAGCACATTTTAATGACAGATTAAGTTTCACATGTATAAATGCAAATGACTTCAAAGGGCAGGGTAAATACTCATGAAATTCATCATTGTCAACTTATACAGAGGCAATACTAACAATATCTTCATGCAGTCAAAAAAAACAATCGATAAATAACCAGCAACAAAGGATATCTGTATTAAAGTCTTCAATATTCATTAGTTGTCAATGAAGTTGTCCAAAACAAAAATCTGCAATAATGGTAAAACTAGGTATTTCCTATTTAAAAACAGCTGCAGGAAGAATATACTCATTATAGGAGCAAATTTAAGGGGAAGAAGTTAATACAATGTGTTTGTTTCAGACTACAAAACTTAGATCTTAAGGAACTTTAGAAACAGTGCAAATCAAAACTTGGAACATTTTCTTTCCATGCACTTTATGATGATTAACACTTTTACAGTCTTCTTTGAAGACAAAGACAACAACGTCAATTTTTAGTGAAAGAAGTTGAAAGACTACTAGATTTCCAACATTTGTGTGGTTTTCAAATTCTTTTTGAACTACAGTAACAAAAGTAAAACTAGTTTACTATGTTATGCGATGTTAGTAAGTGGAAAATATTATTGAATCTACTTATAGTCAGATATTAAATCAAAATTAAAGATATCTGCAAAACACACTTAAATATTTTCCTTTTTCCTATATACAACAAACAAAAGGGTCCATCTCGAGGTTACTAAATGTCCACTGCTTTTTGTTGGTTATGATTGTTCACAATCTCACCCTAACCAGCTGCTCACTTCAGGAATGTGTAGGCATACTCAGACTTTATCGCTCCCATTGGCATGTCCACAATAACACTAATTCAGGAAATTTAAAGTCATCTTTTAATATGCTATTTGCTATGATTGTTAATCGTTTTTCTAGTTATGAATTATAGAAAATTTCAGTGAAAAACCACATAACCACATGGTTATCCTGAGTGACCAAAATCATATTAATCTACACAGGAAGAATAGTTGTCTCTGAAAAAGTATGGGGCTTTTGAAATTACTCTGCACTTAGGATTGTTTAAGCTTAGATCATGAGTTTTACGGATTTTGAGAGGCATGGTGAGAACAAGTGGTTCTTTTTCCTCTACTTAGACTAGAAATGCTGTAGTGAACTCACTTGATTTCCCTTTCCTAAGCTCTGGGTAGGGACAAACTTCCTTGCTGTTAAAGGAGACACTTCTAGTCTCTCTCAGAATATTCCAGAACTTATTCCCTTGGAGCTATAAATCTGATCATCCTGGTTTTGTTTTGGACATTGGCCAGAGGCTGAAGGTGACCTTCAGAAACTGACTAGAAGTGTATTCGTTGTCAATTTATCCTCTGTATTAGATCCAAGTCCAGAGCAACACCTCAATTACATCCTTACAAGGGACTCAATTAGGCCATACCCAAATTTTTGACCCATAGAAAGTATGTGATAATGTATGTGCATGTGTTTAAACCATAAACTATAGTAGCAAAAAGTGTTTAAGATCACTTAAAGGAGAATATTTTTGCAGAGAAATGTAAGACATGCACTTATTACAAAAAGAGAAATAAATGAAAGCAGAAAGAGGTACTTCAGTATGGGAAACACTGATTTAATGGAACCGTATCTAACTTCATATATACATAAAACATCTGAGGCCCATAAAAGTTAAATTCCTTGTCATGATATATAACTATGCAGCCGCAGAGTTAGAAATAGAAGATCTTTAGCATCTGTCTTCAAGTATAAACTGTGTGGTGAGAGTAGTTAACTATCTTATAGAATCTAAAAGACTATAATAATGATCAGTATTTATGGGTTTCTTCTCTCAATAATTGCACTTTCTATATCAGAAGTCCAGATTATCCAATGATTTCATGATATAGGAGGCAACTTTGTCTTCTGCTTTTTCTATATGTTATAAACTGCGGTGAAGAGGACTGAGAATAGCCCAAAACAGTGTTAATTGGTCTCCTTATTGTTACTAAGAGGCAGAAAGGAAAAGCAGATCTAAGCAGAACCTAATTGTAGCACCACTTGGAATACAAATCTTTGTATATTTTTTCATCTATATTTTTCTCAGGTCAGGACTGACACAAGAAAGATGACAGAGATAAGCAATGATAAACCTACAGTGAGAGAAAAAGGAGTAAATGTTAGTGTATTTGATTTTTAGTATTGATTCTATTGGGATGCAAAAATCTTCTCTACATCCTATTATCTTATTTTACATTAAAATAGAAAGGGGAAGGAGGAATGGGAAGGTTTCATTCTTTATTCCAGTCTTAAAACATTTTGTGTATCAGAAACGTATGTTTTCATTATTTTAATTTTTTCCTTTTGTATGAACACTAAAGTATTGGAACAATATCAGTTGTACACATTAGAAGATCTGAAGTCCATCCACACATTTCAGTAACATTTACTCTGAAAAACATCATAGTAACTTAAATGATATTTTTCTCTCAATTAATGAAAACTTCTAAACAGTTGGCTTGTCTCATCAAGGAATAAGATGAATTGCTAGGAATAAGCAGAACATAGTCTTTAAAATATCTTGGGTCTAGTCAAAATGTTTTTGATCATAAGACTTTTTTACATAATATAAAAAGCTAGATTTCAATATTTATACATACACCAGGTTGTAAATCCTAAGCACAGCTCTGAAATGACACTCTGAGAACATTGGGATGATCATGTGTTCTCATTGCTTGTTTTTGTTTTGTTTATCTTCCTGTTACGGTGTCTTTATGTCACATGGGACTAACATGTAACATCACTTTGCTAGACAGGATTTTATGCTTATTTTCTCAACTACAATTGGAATTTTTTCTCTATCTGTTCATTTATATTTGCATTTTACTTTGCTACTTACTATTAGCACACCAAATTATTTGTCTCATTATCTGTTAAGGTTTGGCTGAAATGTTGGGGGACTGATGTCCCATGCGACAGAGTTCTGAGGTAGGAATTTGGGGAGATGATTGAATCGGGAGGGCTCTAACTGAAAGGTTTGATTAATTCATTAATGTATTCGAAATCTGATGGCATTAGAGAGAGGTAATGGAAACACAGAAAGTAGAGCCCAGTTGAAGAGGGGGGAGACTGTCTTGACCATGGAGACTCTCCTTTCCCCAGTCGCATCCTCTTTGACTCTGCCTCTTTCTTTCTCTTTTTGATCCCTGGTTACCATGAGGTGAACAGCTTTCCTCTCTCAAAATCTTCCATCCTCACGTTTTCGCCTTAACACAGTCTTAAAAGCAATGTAGTTAGCTAAGTATGAACAGAAAAATCTGAAACTGAGCCCAAATTAATCTTTCCTCCCTTGCTTCTGTTGGGTATTTTGTCACAGTTCAGGAAAGCTAGGTAACAAAGAGATCATCTAAGACCCAATGGCTCAGTGACGTTCACCCTCATTGGATGCATACATATACTCCCATAGACATCATCCTTAACTACACCATTCAGACAGACAGATATAGACAGAGAGACTACACTTATTTATATAGACAGAGAGACTACACTTATTAGACAGAGTGACTACACTTATTTAAGAGAGATATAGAGGAAGAGATAGAGGTAAGGAAAAGAGAAGAGAAAAGGATGGAAGGATAGGATGGAAATAGAAATAGATAAGGTAAGCAGGGAAAGAGGAGGAGGAAGAAAATTAAAGCTAGACATGGCAGACATTGCTGGTGTTCACAATTATTTTATGTTCTCTTTTTCCTCAGAGTATAAAATTGTACTCATCCACTTGTGAACTAACACGCTGTGTATGTCAAAGCTAGTGTTCCATTTCTCCTAACCTCTTCTCTATCTACAACCACAGTGGAAGCAAGTGTTTTCATGATGGTTCCATAACAGAGAAGCAGCCTAGCAGGCTTCTGAGAGCTTCACAGATCTGCAAGAGACTTTGATTAAATGACAAATGGTTGTGTTGAGTGATTGAGAGGTTTAGATTTTTTCCACTAGAGTAGATTCTAGCTTGCTGTGAGTGGTTAGGCAAGAGAAAAGTTATGATACATGATACTGAAAATGTAAACCATTAGAATCAAAAACAAAATCATTCAATCTTGATGAAATGACTCTAATTCCTAGTTTTGCTATATAGTATAACATATACACCAATATAACTTTTTCAGTGCAAACAACATTTTTTTTGCATTACCCTTACATATTCTCTGGGCTAGTAATATGGAAATATCTTAGAGTGGTGTCTTGAAATTGAATCATGGTATCTGGGTCCCCAGTGCAAAGACTCAGAGGTGGAGGGGACAGTTGCTGGGAGCTACTGTCTACAGGAGGAGTTCCCTGCAAGTCAGGCAATTGATCCCAGGTGAGGGTTGGTAAAGCTGAGGATGGGGATGAATAAACCACTGAGTGGGGCCTGTTAATGTGGGCGCACCTGGTCTCCCTTGGAATGCGATGACACATTGGTTCAGGACTTCACAAGCAAACATTCCGTCATAAATGATAAGTTGAGCAATCTAGATTTTTAGGGTCAAACCAGGCCATTTCCACCACATATGATCAATTAGAAGCCCACTCAAATTTGAGACAAGGAACATAGGTCCCTTCCTTGATAAGCTGTCACACCATATTTCCATTGAATCCATTTTTAGTATTTATAGAACATGATATGGTTTATTCAACTTTAAAATATGAATTTGTCTTAGTCTCTTGCTAAGTGTTTACTGTGCAAGAGATGTACAAGGGAGCCAGAAAAACATTATTCTGAGTCTTTCCACCAAATGAAGTTTTTGAGGGGTACATTAATTCACCATACACTTATTTGTCTTTTCTCAGCATGTGTTCTTATCCAGTGCTTTGATGACTCTACATTTTAGGGATGTGCTTGGAGGGAGGATAATACATATGGTGAGAGACTATTGGCTAACAAATCTTCAATGACTTCCATTTGATGGGGACACAGTGGAAATTCATAGAAAATTCTATGTCATGAATTTATGGCTTTAGGAAAAATACTTCATTTCTGTCATGAGGCATAATAAACTTAGAAAAAATAGATTTTTACCATAGTAGGCTCTGAGTGATACATTGAAAGATCATCCACATGGTAGACATGTTAGCATAGCAGGATTAATAAGTATGTGCACTAGCAGACGAATAAAGCATTTAATTACTTGGAACTGATTTTTCAGTAGGAAAACTATTCTCTTTCTCTAGTCCATTACAACATGCTGGCGACTTAGTGTTTATAATGTTAATAATTACTAGCATGCATTAATTATTGAATGTCAACTGACATGGATTTATGTATCTCATTTAATCATCAGGATAGTCTTGTGTGACAGATATTTTTCCAAAGGCTTACATCAAGAAAATGAATCTGAGGAGTGTTACATCATTATTAAGTGACAAAATTAGATGAAATTCAGGGCCAGGTATCTCGGTTAAAATACAATTTTTATCATAATATATTATATGTGTAAGCCTCAGTGACTGCCTACCTATTAGGCATGTCATCCTAATTTCTGCAAAGAGGTCACCTTCCCTAAATGCAATCTATCACTTTCCTTATTTAATAATACCTATGAATTAAAAGCATTTTGGAACTTTCTTAGACACATATTATGCAAATTAATATGCTAATATACTAATCCTATTAGACTACAAATTTCTGGTGGGATTCATCTTTATTGTCTTTGCTCTTTGTTTCCTTATATAGGCATATTTTTTTAAAAACTGGTAAGAACTCAAGTGCAGGTTAAATTCACATTTAGAAGGTCACAACTTTGTAGAAACACTAAACATCAATTTGTTTAGATTATTGCACATTGTGAAGGGAAAATGTTTTATAATTGCCCACATGTTTTTGTATTTGCTGTAGTGCATACTTTCAGATATTTATGTGCTCTTTATAATAGTGTTTCCTAATCCTGAGCAAGACTCTCTGGATCTCCAGGAAATTATTAGAAGGCGCACAGCTGCTTTGTAGGAAAGGAAAGCTAACTCTGAGCAGGAGAGCTCTGATACCTGCTCCAACCTGATTCCCCATTGGTAAGTCAGAGGAAAGTAGAGTATCTATTCTGAAAACCTAGTAAGTAGTAAGGAAACAATACATCCATACCAGAGGGATTCTTTCCTACATTCAAATGTTCTTCGACTACCTAATATTTATTCGTTTATATAGTTAGCACATATTTACTGAGTGGATATTATGTAACAAACATTATGCAGAGCATCAGAAAATAAAAGGCATGTATATTCTCAAACAAAATGCAAATAAGTGGTTACAAACTAGAAAAAGTATATGGAAAAAGGAAATAAGGTGTGATGATGGAATACATCAGAGGAAGGTCAGCTAATTGCAATGAGGTGGTGAATATGAAAAACTGAAACTAAAAGACAACAAATTGGCAATATCTTGCTAAGAGAAGGGAGCACAAGAGTCTTGTGGGAAAGAGCTGAGTACCTATGAGGACCAGAAGAAAATCTTCCTATAAAAGACCTCAGATGTAGAGCCACATGCAAGGCAGCATAAAAACAGAATGACCGTCAATTCACGATATACAATGTATTGTTAACCCACGGTAAGGAGTATGAATTTTATCAGAAATAAAATGAAAATACATGAAGTGTTTTAAGCAAATGTGTAATCTGATCAAATTTCTCTAAAAAATTAATCTCAATACACTTTGGGTAAAGTATATAGCATTGGGTATGGCAATAATAGACGTGGTTGGGAGTTAGAACAGAGTCCAAGAAAGAGATAATTGTGACTTAGAATAGGTTGTTAGTACAATGAAAAGGAAAGCACAGATAAATTCAAGCAGAATTAAAAGGTGAGATAATTTTAGGTTTTTTATGAATACGGGGTGACATATTTAAGACCTTAGGGTCCTATATTTGAATGTTATTTAAATATTTGAATAGGACAATGAAATTGTCTTTGCTTTGTTGGGGAGACTTGCTAAGCCACCTGGTTATTGAGAAGAGACAGGACACAGTTTCTGATAGTCATTTTCATGTTCGCTTACTGTGTTCTGTATTAAACAATAGCCTAAAGAGCTAGTTCTGCATAGTGACTTGGAAGATTATTAGATGTGCCTCTGTAACAGGATTAGCTTGGTAATCTGCTCTGAACATCCCCCAAATATCAATAATTTATAAAAGGAGGAGATTTCATTTCTAATCTTAGGAGGAGTGTAACAGATGCAAGATTGTTCTTCAGTTCAAAATAACTAGAAAATAGAGGAAATATAAAGGGCTCTGTCTGTGGTTATAGAACAAGTGAAGAAAGACTAAGTGTGCGATTTGGAACGTGGAAACATAGATGATAGAACACATAAACAGGCAAGCTCATCTCTCTAGACAGTACTGAAGGGATGAAGCCCAAGGGTGATTGCAGTCTCTGAATGTGAAGTTACGCCATGGCTGGAATTTGATAGGACCATAGGAGAAAGGCTTGCAGGAACATGCCAGAATTATATGTGAAGATTCACCATCACCATGTCCCTAGCAATGGGCTGGTTTGTCTTTCCTCAGACTCTAGGGAGCCAAACTGAGACTGTACTGTGCAGCAAGGAGAGGTAAACTGGTGCCAGACTGAGTGTGAATGGACTAACAGATGAACTGGCTTCAGCCAGAGAGTACACAAGACCCTTAGGCATGCAGGTGAGACCTTGGGGAAACCAAGTATTACAAGTAAAAGCCATGCTTTGGGGTGAAAGGTTTGAACTAGGACTAAGTGTGCATGTGTGTGTGTGCACATGCATGCATGTGTGTATGTACAATCAGTTGTTGCTTTATTTGGATGATGTGTATACTCTGAGAAAGGAGTCAGTAAGGTATTTTACAGTTGTTTAGACATCATAGTATATTTATGAAAATGAAGATGGCTATGGAAATAAACTTACAAATCTTTTCTGTCTTGTAAAGAGGAAAATAAAACAAACTGTTACTGAAATTGGTTAATATGTCTACCTCAATCCAAAATACAATACAAAGAATTCAGAGACAAACATGGATAAAACTACTTCTAACAGAAGATAAAACTTATAATTAAAATAAGACTAAATGTAATGGCCAAAACATTACCCAATAGCAGGAAAATATTTAAAACCATGATTAAAAATATGCCCAAAGAATTTTTAAAGCATACAAAAAAATTTGAACAAATAGGGAACACTCACAGAAATATATATTTTAAATAGAAAATTCTATAATTGCAAATGCATTTTGTAAAATATTGCACTCAGTGGAACTAATATCAGATAGAAAACTTCAAAGAAAGGGATTATGTACTGAGGAGAGACCAACAAAATTATTCAATCAAAAAGAGATTAAATATTTTAAGAATTGGGTAAAGGCTCAGTGAAATGTGGAAAATTATCAAGAGATTTAATATATATGTCAGTGAAATTCAGGAGATGGAACTAGACAGAAAGTGCTATATCTTTAATGGCTAGACTTCCCAAATAAGTGAAAAACTACCTAATTAAAAATCCAGGTAGATCAATAAATTATTTTAATAATACACACATGAGACCAGGAATGTAGCTCAGTGGCACAGAGTCTACCTGGCAAGTGAGAGGGTATGAGTTTAATTCCTATAGGAAAACAAAAAGGAAGAAAGAATACACACACACGCACACTCACATGCATGTCTAAGCATATCATACAGAATGCTTAGAATGTTGGAAATAAAGGAGAAAAACCCTAAAACAAGTCAAAGAGAAAAGGCACCTTGCATGTAGGAGAATAATAAAAGAATTACTGCTCACTTTTTATAGAAATAAGTAAAGCTAGAACATAATGAAACACTATAAAGGCCTGAAGGAAAGAAATATATCAACCCAGAATACTATAATCACTGAAAATATCTCCCAAAAATTATATAGAAATAGTGACTATTTTGTAAATTAAAGTCATATGAATTTGTTGGCAATAAATTAGAACTACCAAAAAGAGGTGAAATGAAGTTTTCAGGTCAGAAAGAATAACAAATGTAAACCTCAAATCTATAGGAAATGAAGAGCCCAGGAAATGGTAAGTATAGAAGTATATTAAAATGATTATTATTTCATTCCTTAAGATTTTTAAAGGATGGATTCCACTTTAAAGAAAACCTAGGGTGTCAGGGTTTACCTCAGCGGCATAAGCATGTGCCTGGCATGTGCCTGGCAAGCGCGAGGTCGTGAGTTTGATCCCCAGTACCAAAAATAAATAAATAAATAAAAAATAAAAAAAGAGAAAAGCTACCATTTTATTGAACTATTTCCTATTAATATTTGTCTAAAATATACAATATTCCATATATTGGAAATACATGAAAACAAAATATGATAGGGTGGATTTCATAAAGCAACACTGTAAGATGACTGTAATAATATAAAGAGGAAGGGTAATACTTAATTTAAAAGTCGTGATTAAAAACTCAATAAAGGAACTGAAATGGAGAATATAAAACTGACTACTCAGAGTAAAAAAAAGAAAGAAAAATCTGTCTGGAGACTGGTGGGGGGGAATGAGATAATGTCACAATCACAAAACAAATAGCCAGATTTTAGATTCAAAACCAGCATATAAATTTACATTGACTATCAAGCATTCAAAACATGAACAAAAGGCAGAAATTGTCAAATTTTAAAATGACACAACTCCATTTTTACCTCCAAGAAACATCTGCATAAAAAAAGACACTAAAAGGAAAAAGATGTCCATAAACATAAAAATTTCTAGGGTAAGAATAAAAGCAGTAATGCGATCAATTTTATATCCAACTAATTTCAAGACAAGAATGTCATCACAAAAGTAGATATATTTCTGAATTATAAAAACATTAGAAAACCCATTAGCAAACTATTAGACAAGCACTAAAGCCATATGCAACTGAATACTTCAGAATATAAAAAGAAAAATTGATAGGAGTGTAAAAGTAGGAAGAGAAAGTTCCACAGTCACAAATGGGGATTTCAATATCCTCTTTTAAGTATTTAATAGAACTAGACAAAAATATCAGTAATTTAGAAAACTTAAAGAATACTATTAATCAATTTGATCTAAGTGATAAAAATAACAGAGCATGATCTCCATTTGCTGGAGTACATAATTTAGGTACAAATAAAAAGCCATTAAAACTATAGCTTATGTTTACCAAAGCAGTGTCTTATAAAATTTGGCGTAAGTATTTCTGATCAAAAGAGAATTAAATTAGAAATCAGTAACAATACCCTGAAAATTTAAATATTTGAAAAATAACACAATTATACATAATACATGTCAAGATAAAAATTAAAAGGAACATTACAAGCAGCAGTTTCTACTGAAGAATAGAGAAGCTGTGATACGTCAAAATGTTGACTCTCCCTCTAAAGTAGTGCTTACAAAGAGAACTGTATCTTCAGATCTTCACATTAGTAAAGAAGAAAGGCTTGAAATGAGTGATCCACAGCAGTTGCCTCCCCAAAAATTTGGCAAGGAAATATATATTACATATACAGCAGCCAGTAATAGTGATCAAAGTAGAAATCAATGAATTAAAAACAAATGATGACTGAGGTTGCAGTTCAGTGGTAGAACACATGCTTAGGATTCACAACACCCTGGGTTCAATCCCTGTCTTGGTTACTTTTCT
>RJWT010047096.1:0-11351 GCA_004365215.1 Cuniculus paca | reverse complement strand
CATATATATGATACATATAAAATTCAGATGTACAAATTTTTATATCTATATCATTTTCATTGTTGACATGAAGTAGGATTAGATTTTAAATTGCTTAATGTGAAATTAATGATAAAACCAAGAATTGTTTAAACTTTCGTTAGTGCAATGAAAATGCATTTGAAAAATAGTCAAATTATATCAATTCTCACATAATTGGTACATTTATTTAAATATCTCATACCTAAAATCTCATTTCTTTATATTTATTAATGTTAGAAGAAATATCTTCTATTTACATTTTATTTTTTTAGTTAGTGTCTATTTGTGATACCTAATAATTAAATTCATTTTTAATTTCTCTCTGCCTGATTTTCTTGAGTTCTAACTATTGAACAAATTAAATGAGGAAATATTTTATTGTATCTACTTAATACCAAGCCCTGCATTTGGTCAGTTACTACTCCTGTTATAAATAAACAAAAAGCTGTTTTTATATGCTTTTGTTGTTGTCGTCGTTGTTGTTATTGTTTTTTGCAGTACCCTTTGCTCTATTACAAACATAACACTTGTAATAACTTGATCTATATTTATTTTCTAAGACTACCAAATTAAATCCCCACAAATTGGGTAGCTTAAATATTTTCTTACAATTCTTCAGGTTATGTGTGAATCTAAAATCAAAGTGTTAGCAGAGTTATTTTTTTCTAAGGGCCCTTATTTTGTTCTGCAGTGGCTGTCTTCTCTGCCTTCACTTGTTCTCATCACTGTGCTTATCTGTGTCTAACCTCTTTTCTTGAGAGATCAGTCAGATGGAACTAAGATCCATCCTAGGGACTTATTTAAACTTATTTATCTTTTAAAAAGCCCTACCTGTAAATACACTCACAACCTGAGATACTAGAGCTTAAGATTTCAGCCCGTGAGTTTTGAGGACAGGATTCCTCACAGTACTCAGTTTAAACAAGTTCATCTGTTCATTATCAATGAAAAAGACATGCAAAGTTGCTGCAGAAAGAGATACAGGCTGTAAGATTAAAGTGAAACATTTTACTGATTCTTACTCAGACTTGGGTCTTGATTTAGCTTAAGTGATACAATGTGACAATCTGCAGGTAGAGGATAAATGAAAATGAAGATAGTTTTCTTAAATAAAAAGCTGAATTTATTTCAAAATGACCATTATGTATTATTCCATTTCTTCACTTCATGTGTTGACCCCTAAATATCTTTTTCTCTTTTCTTCCTTCCTTTTTTCCTCCCTCCTTCCTAATCATTTAATTATTATTATTATTATTGTTGTTGTTATTAGTAGTGCTGAAGATAGAACCTAGAGCTTCACACATACTAGGCAAGTGCTATAACCCTAAGCAACATTCCCAGCCCTATTACCTTTCTTATCTAGGTAAATATCTTTGCAACCCTATGATTGCTTACTCAAGAAGTAAAGTATTTCCCTCCATTCCTCACTAACACACATTTCTCTTTGCCATCCTTTCTTCACATTAGCATCCAGTCAGTGTCCAAATTTCACAGATTCTTTTTCCTAATATCTTTATACTTGTCTACTCCACTTCTACCTCTCCTGACTAGATTTCAGTTCCCAACACTTTATTGAAGTGATTCCTAACTGATTCTCCTGTCTCTTACTGGCTGCTTCCAAATACCCCTCCTCTTTGTTGTTAAAGTGATTTTGTTTAAAACAATATTGATCAGTTTATTCCAGTTTTTAAAGTCCTTAAATGACTTTGCATAACTTTTAGTTGGTTCATACATGCTTTAAATTTGTTCATTGCTGAGTGTTTTATTTTTAATTTTTTAATTTTCTCTCATTGTACTACCATATATAGATCCTTCTCTTTAACTGTACATCATTCATATTTCTATGAATATGTTATATAGTTTTGTGCATTAAAATTTGAGATCTTTTTTGTTTAATGGTAGTCCTCCATCTAACTCGTATTTGCTAATAAAATATCTGAGAATATGTTAATAACATATTTTGAGACATTTTAAAGCAGCATTTCATGAATGTGTACATTGCCATTGAGATTACCACAAATTACAACTTAATAGACACAAGAATGGGCAACAGGAAATTTAGAAGCTAAGTGACTTTATAGAGAAAAATTCTGCCATGTGGTTTACTCCATCATGAGGGGAATGTGATACTAAATTCTAGAAATTTCTGAAATTTACTGAGATACAAAGTAATACTTTGGAGTCTTCTACAGATCTTATCAAAAGTACACTGGTTTTTTAGAACATAAGAAATATCCAAATTTTAATTTAAAAAATTTAGGTTTTTCAAGATTTGGAGTGGAATTGAAAACCTTATGGAATGTAATGCCACTAGTTGCTACTTTGACATTGAGGAGATACCATTTTTCAGTTATCATTGAATATCAATCCCACATCTGAATTAGCTGTGTGATTATATCTAAATTTCTTCTTCTTCTCTCAGAATATTATTATGATACAAGAACTTAATCAGTAGGTCACATTATTCAATTCGATGGAGTTGAATATCACAGTTATCAGAGACTAGTTTTCCATTGCTTACTCTCTAGAGCTAAGTGCTGTGCCGTATAATTTAGAGAATATTCAGAGTAGGACTTGATGTCAGCCAGATACTGGGTGGTCTAATATAGAATGAGAAGTTGAACCTAAAAATTCAGAGTCTTTATATGGGTACATATTAGACCAAATTTATGTATCACACGTTTTCAATAAATGGGATTCTTTGGAACACTAGATCTCAATTTGTTACTTGTGCATTTTATAAAGCATGTGTAATTATCTTCATAACATAGAAAATAGAAACAGCTAGAGCTACACATGAAAACTGTTAACATGTTAAACATGTGCATTATCTTTTGGTTCTGAAAGAAGTATATGTTGCAGTTTATGTAATCAGCACTGATAGAAAACTTGATGAGGGTCTTTTCAATGCATGTGGGCTGAAAAAACCCATCTGTTTAATTAGTTTCTATTCAATTTTCTAACATTCACTTTGTTTTACCTCTGTAGATCCATACAGTTTGTAGGAAAATATTATAGACCTACTTGACACAGCTGTAAATCACAAGGCAGTTTCTTCAACTTGATCTGAGTATTGCCACTACAGATCTTTAGAGAATGACAGTGTCTTTTCCATGCCTTGTAAGCCATGAATGCAAAGCTTATTTGGTAACTTCAGTGTTCCAGCTGTGGATTTTTTTTATAATACTATAAAATCTGAATATTTATAATTCATTCAACCTGCAATGATACCCTTATTGATTTACACTGTCTCATAACATGTTATATGATTAATGTAAAGCATTATTAAATAATTTCTGAGAAAAATAAAACTTTTTTACGGAATTTATAACTTCTTTCCACTACTCTATTTTACAACCATTAAACATCTGAAAAAAAATTTATAGTGGAAAAATGGGTAGCATTCCATTTAGTGAAGTCAAGGACCATTAAATGAAAAGGTAGTTAGGAATCAACATTCTTCTAAAAATATGTTACTGAAAAAATACAATCTATAGATAAGACAGGCAACTTTTTGTTTCAACAATAGCTTTACTTGGCTCATTGTAATTTCAGTATAATTATGCAATTTTAGAATTTTTAACCTTGAAGAAGATCTTAGATATGATCTCTCAATTCATTAATTTCAGTTAGGTCAAGAAGCCACAGTTGTATATAGATAATGGCATTTCTGAGAGAAAATTTAGGAAACAGAGTTTCTAATGGAGAAAGTCAGTGATGCTATTACTCAATACGTACTCAGTTTACTAAATGATGCCTCATTTTTATTTCTTTAAATAGCTGAATGAGCTACAGTCTAAGAAAATTTCTCAGTATTTGTGGTTATTTACTTATAGCAACTCAGGTGTGACTACTCAGGTTCTAAGTTGATCAGTTGGTGTTTAAATAAGTGTTACCAATCTATTTTAAGAAGTTACACTGATGTGTTTTGAGCCCAGCATTAACAGTATTACTTGGCTATGTGTTAAAATGTTGAAAAAAAATCTCAGAAATAAAGTTATTTGATCAATTGTTTATATTCCTGTATGACGTGACTAAATAGTTTCAGTTCAAAAATACTAATAACAGTATTGTGTATAGTTTTCTGGGTAGATATTTACTGGGTTTCCTTTATTCCATTTTTTACTGGGAATTAAAGGAAGTATCACCATATTTTGGCATTTCCTGAACACATTTCCATGTCATATGCACTGTTAAAACACTTTTTGAGTGAACAAACAAGTTAATAATTAGATAAAATTAGGTGAGCAACAAACTCTGTGCGGTCAGTGGAGAAATTTCTAAATTTAACAAAATTCATCAAAACAATGACCTAGGATAGTATTTTATGTTTGATTGGAGGAGGGGAGTGAATGTGTATGTTTTTACTTTAGAATTTTACTTTTTGGTGAAAATGGGACATTCTAGATCAAAATACAGGTTATTGCCCATGTTAATTTAAGTGTTAAAATTTGGAGCAAAAAAAAAACCATTAAAAAAATGGAAATGAGACGTTTATAGATGGTTTTAAAAAACTCCTCATTCTCCTAGAGAACTAGAAACTCTGTGCGAGTCCAGGAAAGACCTAAAGACCCTAAGGGAAAGCTCTGGAACCTTGCACACCAATGACCTTGAAGCTACATAGCAAGTAGGGGGACTAAGACAGACTGGTAAAATGTCAGCATGTAGAACCTGTGCTCCCATTCACAGAAAAGAAGCCTCTTAGGCTACATACAGGCTATATACATACATGCATACGTACAGTATTGAAGAAAACCTCTGGCCAATCATTGCTGACCGTTAACTTAACCAAGCAGAGACTCCTGTGACTATGAGCAACAGACAAGACAGATTTATGAACAAGCAACGGTTAAAAATGCAAACTACAGTAACCTCAGTGGCAGAAGGGCATAAAGTATGATTTCCAGAAGTGTCATTTAAAATCTTAAGTGTTCAAGAACCTTAACAAAAACTTTCAAAATTATGAGATAGGCAAAAACCCAGAAAATTATGTACTGTACAAAGAAAAACAATCAGCGGGCAGTATCCTTTAAGAACAGATATTGAACATTCTTAATAAAGATATTAAATCAGCATTATGAGTATATTAAAAAACTAAAGAAAGCCATGACTAAAGAGCTAATGAGATGTAAAATAATAATTTATCAAAAAATAGCAAAAAGACAAATTATTTTTTGAAATAGCCAAACAGAAGTTCTGAAATTGAAAAGCATAATAACTGAAATGAAATACTGGATAGAGATGCTCAAAAGAATATCTGAACTGAAAGAAGAATCAGTGACCTTCAGAATAGATCAACATAAAATAATAGTATGAGAAAATTAAAGAAAAATGACAAAAAGTTGAAAGAGCCTCAGAGAACCTGTGCCAAGCATTACAAAGTATATTTAAAAACTAGTATCTGATAATTCTCCAAATTTGATGAAACATGTTAATCTTCATATCACAGAATATTGGCAAACTCCAAGTAGAATAAACTTGTAGAAATACAGTGTAGAAATATCAAAATCAATCAGTCTAGAGCAAAAGAGAGAACTTTCAAAACTGTGCAAGTGAAATTATTGATACCATGTAAATATTTCTTAAGACTAATAGCTGATTATCATTAGGTACTACTGAGAGCAAAAAACAGTTGAGTAGTGTACTAAATTAATCTTGAGCAAAAAGAACAATACATAACATATGTAATTTCAAAATATACTATAAAACAATAAGTAACCAAAATAGCATGGTGCAGATATAAAAACATACAGGAACTAATGACATAAAGCCTAACATTTACAGCTACCTGACACTCAGCAATGTATCAAGAACATATACTGAGGAAAGGATAGTCTTTTCAATAATTTATGCTAGGAAAACTGGATTTCCACAGTCAGAGTGATGAAACTAGACCTCCATCTCTAACAACCCACAGAAATAAATTCGAAGTGAAATAAATACTTTAATATAACTCAAAACATTCAAAATATTAAAAGAAAATGCCTTATGACTTTGGTTGGAGTTAGAATCCTTTGGATAAGAATTTAAAAGCACTGGCAGCAAAAGCCAAAACTGTATCAAACTTAACAATCAAGAGTTAAGAGTGAAGAGAACAACTAGAGAATGGAAGAAAATATTTGTGACCCGTGAAACCAAGAAGTAACTAATATTCAGAATGTAGAATATTACATTACAAATAAGCAAAATATATGCATTTAAATTCATTAAAAAGAGATACAAATGATTAAAAGATATTTTTAAACGATGTCACTATTGCTAATTCTCAGAGAAATGCAAATCAAAAACACAATGAGATATCATTACCTCCAGTTAGAATGTCTATTAAAAAAAGATAGAAAATAGCAAATGTTGGCAGAAGTGTAGAAGAAAAAGAGGAACAATTCGGTGGGATGGTAAATTAGTAAAACCTTTACAAGGTTAAAAATAGAACTACTATGATCCAACAATTCCTTATAGGGGAAATTAGTATTTTGCACAAAGCTTGCATTAAATTTATGTTTCTACATCCATAATACTGTTCATTATTTTATGTACAACACTTTTAAATAAACATTTGTTGATGAATAAATGCATATAGTGGTATAAATGTGGTACAATTTCCTTCCTAGTCCTTAATTTTAGAGTCTTTTTAGTGTTTGTATTTTGATAAGGTCCTAAATAGCTCCAATTGAGAGATAAGGGGCAAGTTGGAATGACTAAAATTATTTGAAATGAAAGCAAGAGTTCTATAAATCAGACTTATGTACTCAAATTTACAGAGATTTGAATGTCCAAGTTAAGTGATTATCAGCCTAGACATCTTCTAAATTGGGATATAGTTCTGAAATCAATACGGTTGTGATCCACATTTATTTCAAGCTAGGTTCATGTCGAATTAAACCTATGTGAAAGTAGCCAGAAATATTGTTGCAAGTCCAAAATATTTGGACTTTTCTTCTTACGGTATCCATAATTCCAGAAAATGGAATTCTGTTGACATTCCTGCTGTTAAATATTTTTAAGGTCATTTTGTGAAAAATTATATACATTTGTATTTCTAAATTATTTTTAATGTATGCTTAGACATTATTTTTAACTAGTTCGACAAATCTATGCATTTCTATTTATAATTTAGATTTTTCTTATGTCTGCATTTCTCATTCATTTAAGAATTGCTTCTGATACTGATTATGCTAACCTAAATGGATTGTTGAATACATATTTTCACTTAAATTTATCATAAATTTGCCTAACAATAACAATTAATTGTAAGTAAATGAATATTTTAGTCTTTTAATAATTACATCTACTTTTACTTACAACATTTGTCCTTTAATGTGCAGAGTTAACTGAAGGTAACAAAATTGAGTTCTAATAAGTGGATAAGTACACTATAAATATTGAACACAAGAAAAATAATAAAGACATGTTAATCTTTATAATGGATTTGTAAAATAAGTGTAAATTTCTTTCTCAATCTTGTGAGATAGTTTCTTACATTGAAATATGTGTGGGTGGGTGGGTGTGTGTGAGTTTTCTTCTTTAGGTATTTAAAAATAAACTACAGTTCATCTTGAACAAATCTTGTAAGTTTGCATAATTGAATATGCTGACTACATCCCTGTCCACATTTTTACAGGGAGACATTCAGCAGTTTTTGATCTCCGGGGACCCTAAGGCGGCATATGACTACTGTGAGCATTATAGTCCGGACTGTGACTCTTCAGCATCCACGGCTGCTCAGGCTCAGGAACCTCAGATAGATGAGGTGAGGGAGTAAGACGGGGAAGGTCCTCTCATTTCACTGCTATGCACACAGCCTGCAGTTTGGGGTCTTATACTTATTTATTCACTTTTAATTAAACTAACTTTTCATTTAATGGTCTTTAAATATTTCTAGGAAGAGTTGATTCAAAGATAGTTGGTAACATTTCTTTTTAAGTACTTTGTTAATTAATTTTCTTACAAATAGAGATATCACACTTGTGTTCTGTGTACTGGAGCATTTTAGGGGAGAGGATAATTTCCAACAGCTATATTTCTGCCCTTTCTATGGAAATAATGAACACAACCTCAATGTAAAGTTTCTGGTGTACTGGCTGTCCTCCAGGCTTTTGGCAGATGAGAAAATGACGTTGGAACTGTTCTAAAATTTCAGGTTATGTTGAATAATTAGAGTGATTTTTTTCCCTATTTCTAATAGAGAAGTTTAAAAAAAAGACAAACAGAAAGGAATTTATGCTTTAATTGGAAGCATAACTATATTTTAGTTTTTTTTCTCAAGACTGAGTTTCACATTTCAGATGGGGTAAAAGATTGGGAACAAGAAAACTGCTCTAACTCAAATAATATTTTCTTCCCTTTTAATTACAGTAGTAGGCACTTCCTGCTAGTTTTAACTCTTTAGAATGGGTTCAGATTTTACTTTTGATTTATCACTGTTCCTCATGTGAATTCAGGTGTGATTGTTTCCATGTTAAATGCTTGAAAAACATTTTTGACACTACAGTTTAAGGTATGGTAGTGAATTCTGTTGAACTAGTCTTTTCCATGACTTAATATTAGTGTTTTTTCTGAAAACAGGATAAAGTCTTTAGAAGCCAACAGGAAGGCAAATATGAAAGACAAAGAAAAAGTACTTCGATATTTTGTTTGCCTGTTTCATAAATCTCAAGCACCTCATTCTTTTTATTTCCTCACAATGCACTAAATATGCTTTCTATGAATTCCAAGGTGATAGGTGAAATACCTTTTGAGTTAAGACTTTTGTATCTGACAGGTTACTTGATTACTTAATATTAACATTTATAGTATTTTGATATTTGATTCAATATTTGATTAGATAATTTTAATGAATAATATTTTATAATCTTTATACAATATATAATATATGTAATGTCTAATGTTTTATGTAGCATATGAATAATTTATATTTTAAATAAACAGCATCTTAATATTAGAACAATTAGGCTAATTCTTTTTAATCAACAGATATGGTTTGAGTTTTAGAAGAAGAAAGATTTGCATTTTTAATATATCACTTTTAAGTGTTTTGTTTTCACAATTTGTTATTGTATTGGGTAAGCTGAATTATTTTAAATTAGAGAAATTTTTATTCATCTTATGTTTATTTACCAGTGAACTTGCTTTTTTTGAATTTTACTGAAGTGTATATTTAACATACTGCTGAGATGTCACACTTACTTTAACAAGAAGCATTCGATGTGAAAAATAACACATTGCTATAATAGAAAATATAAAAAAATTGAGTAATGTAGTAATGAATAGGATTTGTTACTAGTTTCTATATTTATTGTGTCACTCTAAGAATTTTTATAAATTATTTGAAAAATCAACTTTTACTGGTTTCCCTAATCATATTAGACTGATACTTCAATAACAATATTTCATACTTGTATTAAAAGAATAATCAAATTAGTAAACAATCCTAATTTTGAACTGTAGGCATTAATATTTCATTATATTCCAAATATGCATTTTCATAATTGATCTTTAGCTAGTCAGTGTAAACAAATAATAATGCAATGTTACTTGAGTGGATTAAGAACATGCAACATAATATGGAGGATTAATCATGTACAAAGTATTTTTATGTTGCTTACTTTTCTCTTAATGTCTCTGGCTATTCTAATTTGAATTAGCATGGCCATCTATTTTGTAAGAACTGTAATATGGTTTTTCTAACTGATGATTTTGTTCAGTTAGTGTCTTTGAAGCACAAATTCTAATCAATTCTTAAATTTCAGTTGGCCATGTGCTTAGCACAACGTTGCATTATCATCACAGAGTAAAAGACATGTCATATGGACAGATCTGAATGTGGTCACAACTTATTAGATTTTAAGTTTATTTAAATGATCACATTGCCTTTTCAATAGCAGTATGAATAATATTAAAATTATCACAGTTTTGAAATATCTCAAGTAATTCATCTTTCTATTTTAAAAAATGTAACACATTTACATGTAATTCCTTCTTATACATATTATGTAAAAGGCAACTGATATATTCTTTCCAATAAAGAATCAAAAAATAAAATGAAACCAAAGCAAGACCATCTTTTATAAAACAGTTTAAAAATAACTCACTTGACCTAGCGTGATGGTATGTGCCTGTAATGCCAGCTCTTGGGAGGCTGAGACAGAAGGATTGCTGTGAGTTTGAGGCCAGCCTAGGGTGGTGAGTTCAAGGCCAGCCTGACTATTTGGACAAGGAAAACCTTGTCTAAAAAATCAAAATAAATAAATAAATAAATAAATAAATAAAATTGACTTCCAAAATTGTATTTTCTTGATCGTCCTTTGCCTTAATATTTACCATATATGCTAGTTCTCATATATGTATACAGGTTTTTAGTATGGCCACTATTTTCTAATAAATTAAGAAAAAAGTTTATGACATATCCTGAAGAATATCCTTTGTCATCAAATAGTATAATTTGTGCCAAACTCCTTACAGATGAATTCACATTATCTCATCGCTAAGTGCTGCCTTGCATGTATTCATCTGTTCACTTACAACTAGTTCTTTCTTTTCTACTTACCTTTAAGCCCCACTCAAAATTCTATAGTAAGGAGAGAGAATAATCAACAAAAGTTGATTATAAAGCTTCATGTGGACCAGGAATGCCTAAGTACACTAAATCCCTCAAAAAGGGAGATTCTGTGAACATAAAGAAATATGAAGCATCAATTCTTTTTATTGACTCCTGTGTAAACTCTAAAAGAAGAATGTGTTTTAGAGCCTTAGGAAGTGAACATGATATTTTCTCCCCCCACCCCCATAATCATTCTGGTTGTTCTGTATTTGGAAAGAATTCCAGTAGAAGAGAAGTGTGGAGCTGGAAGAAGTTTCCTCCTACAAGAGAAAAAGATGATAAAATGTTAATCAGTTACCTTGGTGCAGGTTTACACATACATCTCTGTATACTAAACCTGTTAAATTCTGTTTATATTGTCCATGTTTAAAACTGGCTCTTAATGCTTTTCTTGTATTCTTTTACACACATGATTCTGAAAAGTATGCTTAATTTTAAAACCCAAACTATAAAATACATTGAAAAATATTTTACTTCAGCAGGCAATTAACAGTTATAGATATTCAGTATTTCTTATTAAAAAAATGACTTTACAAAAATGGCTATTTGGTATGTACATACATTTTATGCTTGCTGGTAATTATTTCATTTGTTATGCTATTAATAATGCTTACATTAAATTTGTGGAAATAGGCATTTTGTCTTGCTTGTAAGTGTGAAAAAAGCAAAAATATTTAAAGTGTAATCTACAAGCATTTTTGATTTACAAAATTCTACATAAATTCTTATA
>RJWT010047095.1:0-11352 GCA_004365215.1 Cuniculus paca | reverse complement strand
CTTTTCAGCCTCATGGAGTACTAGGAGTATAGGCCTGTGCCACCATGCCCAGCTACCAGCACAAGATTTCGATCGGTTACCTTCACCATGCTGGGTCACCCTGGTAGCTCCCATGTCTGGCCTCCTTTACTCTTTTGTTTTTCAAGACTGTACCCTTGAGCTGGGACATCAGATGCCTCTGTAAATCCTAGTTGACTTTGGCAGTTTATAAGCTCAGTGGCCCAAACCATGAGATGTATTTGTTGCAGGAAGAGCCTTGCATGTCCTGGGTGCTCCATAAACAGTTGCTGACTGATTGGGTAACCGATCGTCCTTTCTCCTCCATCACCAGCACTTGCTTTTCTTTTTCCCCCTCAAACTGCCTGTGTATTGTCTGGCCCCAGGAGCCCCGCTGGCATCTAAGGACAGCAAGGTGACCCAAAAATCACAAAAATTACCCTTGTGGCTAAAGACAATACCTCTTCCCAGCACTGGGTATGAGGGTTCACCCTCAGGGTGTCCAGCTCTTTCTTGGTGCTGCTTTTCATGGCTTGGCACCTGGTGAGGTCACCTGGCACTTCCTTCTGGAGACTGTGGCACCCACTGCCCTCATAATTTCTTCCATCTTTTCTGCTGTATTGATAGCTGTGTGATGCTGGGTTGCCATGACAACTGATTGATTAGCATCCAATTCCTGGACCAGGAAACATGCAGCCATAAAGAATTACAAATGATGCCTGATTGTCTGCTGCCAATAGCCTGATTGCTGCCATTTTCTGGCAGGTAGCTCAGCGCTAACAGGAAACCCTGTGCTGTGCAATTATTGCGACATGATTGATGCATCACTATAGTTACAGTCGGCAGTGTTTCCAACTCAGGAGATTTTTTTTTTATTTAAAGGAAAAACCCTCCCCCATTCAGATGGAAATGCTTATAAATGTAGAAGGATGGTGTATGGAGTGGGAGAGGGAAGCAGGACTGCCAAGGGAGGTCAGTCCGGACTAAGCAAGGGCCCAGATGGGGCTTCAGAGGTAGGAAGGGGAGAGGAGACAGGAGCGGTGGCACATCACTAGGGACAAGGAGAAAAGGAATGCACTGTTCCTACCCTCAACCCCTACCCCAAATTCTGGGCCACACAGCACTCTAAAGGATGGGCCAGAAATCACTTCCAAATGAGAGGTCTAAAAGTAGGGCAGTGGGGGTGAAAGATGGAGAGCAAACAATGCATAGGCCACAGGTGGCGTGTGGCTCAGGCCAATTACTGAGGCAGCTCTTAGGGCTTAAATCATTTGTGATGGACAAAGAGCAGCACCTGGGCCTGGCAGCAGACCTGGGGAAAGAGCTATGGTACCAGCTGGAGGGGGCTTGAGAGTGAGCCTGCCTAGGGGATCCTGCTGGCCTTGAGGCTGGTGTTCTGAGGCTTTGGAACCCAAGAGGCATTTCTCATTTAACCCAGAGACAAAGCGGCATTCTTGTTTCTCCACTGGGTATTGAATGTTTCTCAGGTTGGTAGTCTAGAATAAAGAGAATGATAGTATTTGCAATTCTTAGGCCTGGATTTATTGGTGAAGAAGGCAGTCTCTACCTTGCCAAAGCTGGCTGTTACGGAGGTGGCTGTCTCCAGGTACCTTCCAAAGTTCAATGGCACCCAAGTCACTGAGCTATGAGTAATTCTCTCCCTTGAGGTTAAGGATGACCTCATATCTGAGGGTCTCTGCTCTCTCTTTTTCTTTTTCTTTTGCTTCCTCTTCCTCTTCTCCCTCCTTCTCTTCCTTCTTCCTCTCTCTCTCTGTCTCTCTCTCACACACATCTTGCTATGAAATTCAGGCTTGAATTAGTGATCTTCTTGTCCCAGCCCACCAGAGTTCTGGAGTCTTTTTTGAGAAGCAAATGCTCTTAAAATAGTACTATTTAGTCTCTTAAATATAAATATGAATATGTTTTTGTTCTTACTTTAAAAGCACTTGAATCATTTCCATTGTAATATTTATGCTTTTATTTTTCATACATTCATTTTTACTCCTTGAGAGTGAGGACTGAGTCATTAATCCTGGCAAATAATGGCACCGTAATAAGTTACTGTTGCATGAATGCTACAATGGATACAATGACCGGACAGCCACAAAACATATGTGGTAGGAATAGGGTGCAGCGGGGTGTGATGGGGTGGCGAGGGGTATAACCAACATTGGGAACCACTGCCACTGAACATCTGTTCTAGTCACTTAAAAAAGGAGGCACAGGAAGCCTGGGATAAGGTACAAGGAGACAGGATTAGAAATCCAGCAGGCCAGCATCTTTGGTACCTGGCATTTTCAGATGTCACTCTAAAGAGCCATGGCCAAGGAGAATTTTTTTGTAGACATGCGGCTTTCATCCTGGCTCCTGTTATTTGCCCACGGTATGGATCTACCTATCAGAATAACATTAACATCCCTAAGTAAACTCCAAGAGTCCAGTATTTGTTTTCAAAGAAAGAAAAGTGGATTAAACTCTTTAATTTCCTGTTTGCCTTCTTATTCTGCGGTAAGTATACCAAGGGCAGGAAGTGTGTCTCCTCTATATTTAGTCAGTGCCTGGCACAGGGAAAGCACTTATTGTATTATTGTTGAATTTAATAAATAAATTAGGATTAGACTCAGTCCTTCTGGCTGTGGAGAAAGAAGTGAGGAGGAATAGTAGGAATAAATGTGGAGAATTGTTTGGCAAATGGGAAATACCACTCTAAAGGAACGGGACGCATGGAGTTCTAATTTCAAGTCGCAGTTGCACGACTTACCCTCCGTGAGGCCTTGGGTGGGTTACTGAAACTTAGTTTTTCCATATGTAAAATGAGGGTTAATAACAGTACTCCTTTTATAGGGTATTTAGAAAAGTGAATTATGAGAATGCACAAAAAGCATAAAGTACATAGTAAGAATTCAATTACATGTTAAGTGCTATTACTGTAATATTTAACTCCTGATTTATATTTTGAATCTTTAACATAAAATAGACAAAGACAATATAACCAACCCTTGAAGAGCTAACATACCTGGCCGCAGCGCCATGTTCCCTTATCTCAAAGCAGTGAGAGGTGGAGGAGGCAGGCGTGCCCTTCTCTTGGTTTTACCTCCAGTTAGTATCTTGCTTGTTGTCGAATAGCAGCTACGAAATACCTATGTTATGGTCCAAATGTAGCTATAAGTTCATTTATACTTAGGAGATAACCACATCCACATTTGTTGGATTATTTAAGGCCATTCAAAGCCATCAAGATTAGTGTTGCTGACTTCAGCAACACCTGAATAGATAAAAGCTGGTTCCCATGGGAACTAGTTTTATTTTTCTTCCATCTAATTAAAATCCATTTACCCGGGCCTGAATGTTTTATAAGTACCTTTGAGTGAATTCTTCATTTGGTTTGCCAACCTCGGTGCAGGCACAGGTAACTTACCATCTGTAACTTCAGTCAACTTCCACCAAATGAGTACGCACTTGAGTTTGTCGGACTAATTCTTTGTCTTTTGACTCACTTGCTAGTCAGACCAAAAGGATCAGTTTCCACTGTATGCAATTTGTAGCATCTGACATTTTGCAAATAATCTTCCTGAAGAACCATAGTGTCTCAGTCCATTTTATGTTCCTGTGACACAATATAGGAGGGTAAGTTTTTATAAAGAAAAGAGGTTTATTTATTTCACAGATCTGGAGACTCAGAAGCATGGTACCAACATGTGCTTGGCTTTGGTGAGGGCCTTATGGTAGATACTATCGCCACAGCACGACAGAAAGAGAGAGAGAGAGAGAGGAGTTTCTTTTTCATTTTCTTTCTGTAACCATGTGCCCTTGTATGATATGAACTTAACCACCCAGGAGACCAGCAATAATTCTTCCTGAGGATGGAGTCTTGTAATTAGCTTCCACTAGGTCACCTCCTGAAGGTTCTGCTACCTCAACCCTGTCACACTGGAGACCAATATCCTAGTTCATGAATCCATGAACCTGTGGCGGACACACTCAAACAATACCCAAACCATAGCACATAGTTTAGTGACCCTTCTGGGGAAATGAGACACTGGAAGAGTTACAGGATGGACTCAAACTGTGCTTCTTCTCAAGTGTCTGGGAACAAAGTTTCCATTTTAGGGTTTTCCACTGACCCCTTGGAGTCTACTGTGTTTAAATGACACGGTTCAAACCTTGCCTTGTTACATAAACATTGTGTCTTCATGGTGGACCTGTATGGCTCCTACTTCTTGGGGCTGTCCTCAGGGAATGAAGTAGAAGAACTTTCTCAACTCAATCTTTGCTGCCTTCCGGCATCGAATCACTGCTATTACCGTCATTTCGTCTCAGTTAACTTTTTCCAGGCCTTCACAAGGCAGGACCGGTGTCGGCCTGGCTTGGGGGTGGGTGGAGTAGAGGAGGAAGAGGCTGTCTTAGCTCATTCTCATGATTCAGAACAAACATCACTCTATGTCCTTTGCTTCCTCAGCCTTTGAGCTGGACGTCAGGACTTGCATTTTCCTCTCCAGTTGTTTTCATCTGCAGCGCTTCAGGGGTTCCGGGAACTGTGTAGCTGCCCCCGATTTCTGTCTCCTCTTGTTCATGGGCCTGGTGGATGGCAAGAGGCACCTGGGCCTCTCTGGGAAGCTTCAGGGTCTGCACACTGTGTGGGGTCTGCCTGTCGCCAGTTTCCTGCCACCTGCTCTGCTTACAGGAGACAGATAAAGGCAGGCAGGGTGAGGAGGTCCTTGTCAGCTGGCAAAACACTCTGGCGATGTGATGGGGCCCTGGTGCTCTGCAGTCTTTTAGGCAGGATCTACCCTGGACCAAGCTGGTGAAAAGAATGGCCAGACCTTGGCACAGGTGAGGGAGCCTCAATAGAGAAGGAAGCTGGAGAGGTTACTGGATGTTTCTGAAGAGTGCTACGGCATCACATCAGTGATGTGTCTCCCTCAGTGCCCTGGCAGACGCTCCAGGGGAGGGCATGGTAAACTCCTCCATGTGGCAGCAGTCACCCAGTACACTGTGATTACTGATTTGCACAACTATCTTTTAAGTCTAGGCTTCTTAAAGGCAGAAATTAAGTCTTTATTCCTTACGGTGTCTCCAGAGTTTAACTGAGCCTGGGAGTGAATCCGGACTCTGAATTTTCATCTAACCAAATGGAAATGAAAGAAATTGATGAGGTGTGTTTAGGAGTAGAGGGAGACACTTGTGAGCCCCAGGCAAACTAGCAGCTCGGCGGTACTTTAAACAGCATTGCTGGGTATTTCCTCGATACTTGTCTAGAGTGAGCAGCTTGGAGGCTGAGAGAGCGAATTGCTAAAGAGGATCCTTACATTTTCAGGTTCCTTGAGATAAACAGCAGATCTACAAGTAAACACCCCCCACCCCCAGAGTCACCTGGGCTATCACTGGTACTTAACTCTGCCTTTTGATGGGGCCAGGTGGGTCAACCTGGTGACTCCCACGTAGGGGTCTTGGTCTCTGTTCTGCAGCTTTCCGGAATGTTTCTCCGGCCAGTACTCCATGCACTGTCCCAAGGCTGCGATCCAACTGAGTGCTGCAAATGTGTTTATCTTTAGAGATGAGGTCAAGTCAATGATTGCTGGTCTTGTTTTGTTACATTTAAAAATATATCACCCAACAACTTTAAAGAGCCCTTTTAGAAGAAGAATGACAAATTATTCTCCATCATAAGACAAACATAACAGATTTTATGTTTATGTATTCTGGATACTTTGGCCACAATCATACATATTTTATATCACTGTAATCAGCGCATATGTAGCATTTTACATTCTGCTGTATTCACTTCACATGATACCCACTGTTGGTTTACTTACCTTTTTGAGTAGCTGCATAATATTCCATGTTGTAAAATAACAAACTGCTTACATTATTGACATTAATTTTTGTTATCCAAAGGAACCATATGATAACAACTTTGTACATATAGTTATTTTTCTTATTTAAATTAAGGCTTTATTAAGGTATGACTGACAAAGATGCTGTCAATTTCATGTATACAATGTGATGGTTTGAGATACATTTGGATTTTTAAATGATTACCACAGCCAGGTGTGGTGGCACATGCCTATAATTGCTGTACTCAGGAGGCTGAGGCAAGAAGATTGTGAGTTCAAGGCTGGCCTGGACTACATAGTGAGACTGTCTCAAAAAACAAAACAAAACAAAGTACTCAAAAGAAAAGAAATAATTACCACAATCAAGCTAATTCATATATCTATCATCTCACATAGTTTGCTCCCCCAACTTTTTGTGGAGAATACACTTAAGATCTATTTTCTTAGCAAAATTCAGTTATGTAACACAGTATTATTAGCTATAGTTACTACACTGTGGGTTTTATCCCCAGAATTTATTCATTTTATAATTAAAGCTTTGTACCCTTTGGCCAGCATCTTCCCATTTTCTTTACCCCCAGACACTGGAAACCACCATTGTACCTACTCTCTGCTTTTATGAGCTCAACTCTTCTAGATTCCACAGGCAAGTGAACATCTGTGCAGTTATTTATCTTCCTGTTCTGGATTATTTTGTTTAATGTTATGTCCTCTAGGCTTTTCTGAAATGCTGCAAATGGCAGGATTATTTCTTTTTAAAAGCTGAATAATATTCCATTGGATGACTGTGTTTTTATGTAAGTATATAAATCACATATTCTATGTCTATTCACTGTCCAAGGTTGTATCCATGCCTTCCCTAATATGAATAATGTTGCAATGAATGCGGAGTATGCATATCTCTGTAACATACCATTTTTATTTTCTTTGGATATATAATACTTAGAAGTGGGATTGCTGGATCAAATAGTACATATATATTTAATTAAAAAATTTTTTTTGAATCTTTTTATTTTTAAGAACTGCCCCAGGTTTTCCACAATGACTGTACTAATTTACATTCCTATCAATGATGTGTAAGGGCTTCTTTCTCTCTACCTCCCTGCCAACACTTGTTATCTTTGGACTTTTTGAGTCCTTCACACGTTCATGTGTTGGAAGCTTGGCCCCAGGGTGGCTGTGTTGAGAAGTGGTGGAATTTTTAAGAATTGGGCATAGCAAGAGGTAAGTAGTTCACTGAGAGCATCACTCTTGGAAGAGGTTATGTAGTTCTCGCAAAACCAGGCCAGTTCCTGTGAGAATGGGAGTGAGCCTGGGCTCCCGGGTCTCCCTTGTGTCTTATCTCACCATGTGACAGTTCCCTCCTTGTATGTGCTCCTGCCACGATGCCACCTGCCATGATGCCACCTGCCATGATGTGAAGTATCTTCTCACAGAGGCCAAGCCTGTAAAGCTTCCCTAACTTGGCCCTTCATCCTCCAAAGCAGTGAGCTCAACAAACGCCTTTTTTCCCCCAAAATAAAATATCCAGGTGCAGGTATTGTTATAACAATAGGCAATGATGTAAGACATATGGCAGAATTGGACCTAAATCTAATGTTGTTCTGTCTCCATTAACTAAGATGAAAGGCAAGACCTAAAAGGAGCAAATTGTTTTCAGTTAACTGCCTCCCAGGACAAAGCTCAAGAACTTTAATAGAAATATAAAAATATCCACAAACAGCATGGTAAATATCGCAAATTCTTACATTAAGTAACAACAGTAAAAGACATGCAAAGAAATAGTAATGAGAAGAAAGTTTGGCTTAATATTTGAAAATCAACTAATCAGATTCACTACATTGAATAATTGAAAGAGAAAATTGATATGATTACATTGATGAACATAGAAAAAGTGTTAACAGAATTCAACATCTGCTTTTTTTTTACATTTATTTATTTTTTTGTAGGTTATTCTGACGAATGGGTTTCATTTTGGCAGGTTCATAATGTAGCGTAATATACTTTGATGGTTGTCGCTTTCCATTATGCTCCTTATCTCCCCACCCCAGTCTCATATTTCTGGGAGGTTTCAAATGTGTATATTTGGCTCATATTCGTTCCCCTAATGCCCATGCTAACACCTCTCCTTCTCTTTCTGATTCTCTTTTGTCTAATGAATCTCTTTTCTAATTTCTTACCATCTTTTGTAGATTCCACATATTGAGAAGAACATGTGATATTTATCTTTCTGAGTCTGGCTTGTTTCAGTCAATGTGATGACCACTAGAGCCATCCATTTTCTGGAATGGATGGAATTTTATTGTTCCCTATGGCTGAATAATATTCCATTGGGTATATATGCCACTTTTTCTTTATCCATTTGTTATGTCCTCCAAGGCCTCGTGCACTCACAGGTGGGACTTTTGGAAGGTGACTGGACTACGAGAGTCCTATAGCTGACTTGCTTTTGGGTTGTGGCATCTGGTCAGTAAAAGCAGGTCACTGAGGGGATGACCTGAAAGAGTATGTCTCTCTTCCTGGCTCCTCGTTCTCTCTCTGCTTCCTGACTTCCATGATGTGAGCAGTCTTCCTTTGTGATAGGCTCTTTCATTGTGCCATTTTCTCCATTTGAGTCTGTAGAACATGGACTGGAACTTCTGAAATGTAAGCCAAAATAAATCTCTCCTCCTTTAAATTGTGGGTGTTGGGTAGTTATGGCTGATGCATTGTGTCAACTTGAGAAGTTTAGAAGTTTAACTAAGCCACTCAGCAGGGAGCCAGCGGCCTTACTTTGTAAACATCCTCAGCCTGTGTAAGAGGAGGGCAGGGAGATTTTGTGATTGCTACACCTGCCCTGTGGGGGTGGTAACCTGCTTATAATATAAGGGAGAAGAGGCTTGCTCTCCTCAGCTTTCCCTTTTGCTGCTTTTTCTGTCTTCTGCTGCCTTGAACAGCTGCCCCAGTGCCATGCCACCCTGCCTGGGAGCCAGCTGATTACGGACTGAAACCTCCACAAGCTGTGAGATAAATTAACCTCTACTTCCTTCATTTTGGGTGTAAGGTATTTTTGTTTCAGCAAAGAGAGAAAAGTAACCAAGACAGGTATTGTGTCTCAGCACTGATGAAAATGAGTAAGACACATTCATCTGTTGGTGGGCACCTACACTGGTTCTGTATCTTGGCTATCGTGTATTGTGCTGCAATAAACAAGGGTGTGCACATATCTCTATAGTATGTTGACTAATTGCTTTGGGTATATACAAGGAGTGGTATAGCTGAATCAAATAATAATGCTATTTTAGTCTTTTGAGGAACTGATACTGATTTCCACAGTGGCTCTACTAATTTACATTCTTACCAGCAGTGTAGAAGGGTTTCTTTTACCTCCCATTCTTTCCAGCATTTTAAAAAAATTTTTTTGTATTCTTGATGATAGCCATTCTGATTGAGGTGAGAGAGAGAATTCAGTGCAGTTTTGATTTGCATTTACCTAATGGCAAAAGATGTTGAACATTTTTTTTTCATATACTTACTTGTCATTTGTATTTCTTTGAGAAATGTCTGTTCAATTAATTTGTCCATTTATTGACTGGAATATTTGATTTTTTGGTGTTAAGATTTTTTGAATTCTTTTCATATTCTAGACATTAATCTTCTGTTGGAATAGTAGCTAAAGAAGATTTTCTCCCATTCTGTAGGTCATCTCTTCATTCTGTTAGTTGTTTCCCTTGCTGTGTAGAAACTTTTTAATTTGATGCAGGTCCATTTATTAATTCTTGCTATTTTTTCTTGTGCAATTAGAGTCTTAGTCAAGAAGTTTTTGCCTGTTCCTATGGCTTCAAGTGTTTCCCTATGTTTTCTCTCAGCAGTTTCAAAGTTTCACGTGTTATAATACTTAGGTTTTGGACCATTTTGAGTTGATTTTTAGACAGGGTGAGGGTTAGGGACCTAGCTTCCGTCTTCTACCAGTGGCTACTCAGTTTTCCCAGCACCATTTGTTAAAGAAGCTGTCTTTTTTCCAGCATACATTTTTGGCTTCTTTGTCCACAATCAGATGGCTGTAGTTTAGTGGGTTTGTTTCTGTGTCCTTTATGCTGTTCTATTGGTCTATATTGCCTGTTTTCCTGTACCACTACCATGCTGTTTTTGCTATTATGGCTTTGTAGTATACAGTGATTTTTAAATATGGCATAGTGATGTTTCTAGTCTCGTTGTTCTGCTTAGGATTGCTTTGGCTATTCTGGATCTTTTGTGTTTCCATATGAATTTTAGGATTATTTTTTATCCCGGTTTTGTGAAGAACGTCAGTGGTATTTTAATGGGGATTATATTGAATCTGTAGAGTCATTTTTTTGTAATATGGCCATGTTGACAGTGTTAATTCTGTCAATGCATAAACATAGCAGGTCTTTATCTTTTTTGGTGTATTTTTCAATTTGTTTCTAGTGTTTTAAAACTTTCATTGTAGAAGCTTTTCACTGCCTTGGTTAGATTGATCCCTGGATATTTTATTTTATTTGAAGCTATTCTGAATGGAATTGTTTTCCTGAAGTCTTTCTCAGCTAGTCCAATTGGTGTACAGTAAAGCTGTTGAAATTTTAATATTGATTTTATATTCTGCTACATCCAGAATTCATTTCTAAGCTTTATTAGTCTTTTGGTAGAGTCTTCAGAGTCTTCTAACTATATAATCATATCATGTGCAAACAAGGGTAATTTGACTTTCCCCTTTTCTACTTGTATCTCTTTTATTTTTTTCTCTTATCTAAAATTTTAAGAAATACAGTATATTGAATAAGAGTGGTGAGAGTGGATATCCTTGCATTGTTCCTGGTTCCTATTCTTGATAAAAATTCTCAGCAAATGAGAATAGTCTGGAATCTCCTTAACATGATAAAAAAGCACATATGAAAATCCTACAGTAGGGTCTGGGTATATAGCTTAGTGGCACAGGTGCCTGCCCAGCAAGTGCAAGATCCTGAGTTTGATTCCTGATACCCCTTTTCCCCCCAAAATTCCCATAGAAGGTACTACACATGCTGGTTAAAAACTGAAAGTTTTCCTTTTAAGATCAGGAAAAAGGCCAACTTGTAACTCTCACCATTTTTATATAGCACTGCATTGGAGAATTCAGCCAGGGCAATAAGGCAATAAAAGAAGAAGAAGGAGGAGAAGAAAGAGGAGGAAAAAAAGAGAGAAAAAGCAGGAATATGAGGAGGAACAAGAGGAAGAGGAGCACCTAGGTTAGAGGCAGAAAAGTATATTGCCTTCTCTCATTTGCAACATAATCATCAAGCAAGACAATCCTATGCAATCATCTGAAAAGCCAAGGATGTAATAGTGGACATGGGATACAGCACAAGCATATAAAATGCAATTAATTTTTTGTATGCTACTAACAACCTTTTAGAATCTGAAATGAAATAAAAAATATCACTTAATATCAGAATTGTGAACTACCTAGAGATAAGTCTGACAAAACCAATCTGCGTACTGAAAACTACAAAACTGTATGGGGACTAAATAGAGATCATAC
>RJWT010047094.1:0-11381 GCA_004365215.1 Cuniculus paca | reverse complement strand
GGGGGCTACATATTTATTCAGTGTCATGTGAGACAGTGTATGGACAGTGATACACATGATAAAGAAATTTACCAAGACCAAAGCAGAGCAAAGAAGGAGATTTATAGATTATCCTGCCAGGGAGCAGTGGGCAAGTTCCCAGAATTGTTGTACTGACTGTGGAAGACAGAGAGCTTTTATAAGAGATTTTTAGGCCTAAAAATTTTAAACAAGATTTTCAAGCATGGGAAGAGAATGTTAGTGAGGATAAAATAGGACCATGTGTTCTTTGTGTCCTTCAAACTGGTAATATATGTCATTCTTTCAATTGGGCAGGCAATATACATGAGCCTTATGATAAGATATGGGCCTGGGGTTTGGGGTAATAGCCATGCTTGTTACAGAAAAAAAGGTTAATGGATATTTTTCTGCATTTTTTTGAATCAACTCATTTTACAGCAAAGTAAGTGACTCTTGTGCAAAGCCAAATGGGGTAGCCAAATGGAGGCCAAAATAGCCTCTTCCATATAGCACTGTACATTTACTCCCTGACAGATCAACAAAATCTATGCTTTGACATTTGGTATCTGCTTCTGGTTAGGAATGGGCAATGAATGAGAAAAAGGGACTCCAAATGAGTTCATTGGTATATCCAGGCTTGTGGACCACAGTTGTATAGAGTTTGAATGTGGAACCATTGGGTGATTTGCTCAATGGAATAAAGAATAATGAATTTCTCAGAAAGAGAATGGAATCCTTGTCTGGCCATCATTTGAAGGTAAATTCTCTGGAGCCCAGAAAGCACAAATTTTACCATGGTTTTTAAGCGATAGAACCAAGAATAAGTAGCAAGATAGCTATGAGAGATTTTATAAAAGGAAGAAACTATGTAAGGTTAGGTATGGTTAATTTTATGATTGACCAGATGGTCATGAGGTCAGTACTCTGATTAGTTAGTGTCTGTTTGTAAACCTTTTGAGTATTTATTTACAAATGTTGTTTATATAAGTGTCATATTTTATCGATGTTTATAAGAGTCCCCTTCGATCTGTCAGGAGGTAGTCTACAGTCAACCAGCTGTCTAAGACAACATTTATCCAGTAATCTAATGACTCTCAGAGGTTTTGAAGAGCTTCTCCATTATTGGTAGGCAGGTCTCCTGTGGTGAAAGTCTTGAGGTAGTTTCATGGTAAGTAAATTCAAGTCAAGTTTCTCCTGATAGCTGCTCCAGTTTCAGTTAGAATCAGTCTAATGGCCTTTCTGATCACACACAAGTGATACTATTCCTTGAGGTCTTAACCCTGTCCAGTGGCCTTTGGAAGGTATTAGGGTTGCTCTCATAAGGTAATGAATGTGATTTAAGGCACCAGAGAAACAGGTTTTCTATGGAGCACAGGCTTTATGAGGCATAGTGGAGTTAAACCAGGAAATTAATGGAGGACCCCAAGAGAGCACAGAGAAAGGTTGCATTAGGCACTGCCTTGATACCATGGATAGACTGGAGGTTGAGCACTTGTGGCTTTTCCTCAGGTATTGGGGACTTACAAACTACTTGCCAGATAACACATGTCTTTTGTGACCAATAATACATGCATATATTTTGAGTATCTGGCGTATTGTATATTTCGCTGGGATACCAATGCATGAGGTTAGAGACATGTGGAGGTGTCAAATATAGGAATTACGAGGAGATATTGGACCTATTGGGGGTGTTGCTGACATTGAATCAGCATGGTGAGGGTAGAGGCAAGGGTACTAGATTGATTTGATGTGAAACACAAGAGAGGAAATACCTCATATGTATTGAGTGGTTGAAGTGGAATGTAAGTTCTAAACAAAGGAATGAAGGACTTGATGGGAGAGAAACAAATGAGGGTTCAGACTTTGTTGAGCCCTGACTTAGGGAAAAGTTTAAATTGTTTACTGGTAGGAGCAACAGGGATATATCACTAGGTCTAGTTAATTAGGGGAAAGGGTGACAAATACAGCATTATTTCCTTAAGTAATAAATTGAGAAAAACTAGCCAGAGAGTTGCCTTTCTGTTGGCCATGTGTGAAACTCCTGAGCAGGGTGATGAAGAAAAGAAGTAAAAGTCATGACTAGAGCACTGACTAGAAAACAGGCAAGAAATATAGTAAAAGGTGGTTGTAGAACATAAATGGGAGATGGGCATGGTGGTGCATGCGTATAATCCCAGCACTTGGGAGGCTGAGGCAGGAGAATTGTTGATTGAGACCAGCCTGGGCTACAAAATGAGTTCAAGGCCAGGATTAACTGCATAGTGGGGCCTTGTCTCAAAAGGGGGGGGGTGCAGTTTAGGCTCAGCAAGGCAAAGGAGTTGGTTCACAATGGTAAAGGAATATAAGTTGAATAACAAGACACAAGTCCCTGCATAATACAACCACCATATTATCTACTCCAGACGGGGCATACCTGAGAATGTTAAGGTAGAGGAATAAGGACAAGGGTTGCAATTTAGGTGATACTACAGGGTAAAATTGGGATGACAGGTAAAGAATATAACAAGAGAGTTCTTTAAAATGAGAAGAAACACTAGGTACAGTGTAGGACTAATGGTATTGAGGTAGGGGAGTAAAGGCAGGTATTGTAATTCAAGGTAAATGACAACCTCAGTCCACAAATAGTCGATGAAAAGTCTGAAAGATTCTCTTCAATAACACATAGGAGGTGTGCCCAGGCTAGCCACGTGGTCCAGAGGCTCTGAACTCCTTGCAGCCCAGCACAAGGCCTCCCATAGCACAACACTCCGGAGGCACATCTAGACTAGTTGCCTGGGTCCTGGAGGTTCTGAACTCCAGCTGCCAGATGCAATGCCCTGTGCTACATTCTGGGGGTGCATCTGTGCTACTTGCATGGAGGATCTGAGCTCTGCCCAGCGCAGTGTCCCAGTGCAATCCATCAGGGGAACGCCTAGCCAGTCTCACAGGACACAAAGGTACCAAGTCCAGACCAGCCCAGAACCCCAGAGCCGCCCATCAGGATAGTGATCAGAGCATCCTGGAGAATTTGAGCTCCACCCATCAGAGCACAAGGCCCCAGTGCCATAGTTCAGGGGTGCATCCTAAGCTTGGAGCTCCACCTAGCCAGGAGCAAGGCCCCAGCCCAACACACTGGAGGTGCACCTAGGCCAATCACATGGTCAAAAGGCTTTGAACTCCTTGCAACCTGGTGCAAGGCCCCCGGTAGCACCACACTCCAGGGGCACGTCCACACTAGCCACCTGGGTCCTGGAGGTTCTGAATTCCACCCAACCAGGTGCAAGTCCCTAGTGACACACTCTGGGGGTGCATCCCTGCTAGTGGCCTGGGTCCCGGAGATTCCGAGCTCCACCCAGCCAAGTCTCCAGTGATACACTCTGGGTGTGCATCCCTGCTAGATGCAAGGAGGATTTGAGCTCTGCCTAGTCCACTGTCTCAATGCAACCCAGTGCAATCCATCTTCTAAAGAAGATCTAGATAAAAATAGAGGAACATAAGAAAATGATGGAAACCTTGAATGAACAATGTAAGACAGAATTAAAATGCATGAAACAGATTGAAAGGGATATTGAGGAGATTAAAAATTCCACTGAAAGCTGGAAAAACCACTTGAATGAAGTTGAAGATAGTCTCTCAGACCTTGAAGACAGGATGGAAGCTTATTATCACAAAAGAAAAGATCTCTTAAAAATAAGGAACCAGGAAACAATTCAACAGCTGCAAGATGATGCAAAGAGAAACAATATAAGACTGATAGGTGTTAACAAAAAGCAGGGGTCAACACAAATGACATAAAAAGTCTATTTGCAGAAATAATAGCAGAAAAATTTCTAAGCATGGCAAAATAATCCAATATACAAATGAGTGAGGTATGTATAACCCCAATTAGCCATAACAAAATAAATCCTCACCCAGACATATAATAAGTAGGATCTCAGAAATTCAGCACAAGAACAGAATACTAAAAGGTGTCAGAGAAAAGAAGCAGATCACTACAAAGGAAAACCTATCAGAACAACAGCAGATTACACAGTATAAACTTTTAAGTCAAGAAGAACTTGAACTGAAGTATTTCAAATCCTGAAAGAAAACAACTTTCAACCCAGATTGATGTACCCTGCAAAATTATCTTTGAAAATTGATGGAGAAATAAGATACTTCCACTACAAAGAACAACTGAAGAAATTCTTGACCACAAAATCAACACTTCAAAGAGTACTGAAAGATACTCTAGAAAGAGACAAAGATAACTACAATTCCAAGAACAACAGCAGAAGGAAACCCCTAAGCAGGGCAAACAATTAAACAGAAAAAGTAGAAAGCCAACAACAGAAAGATAACATGACAGGGATAAGTCAGTAAATATCAGTTATATCCATCAATGTAAATAGTCTCAACTCACCAATATAAAGAGACACACTGGTAAAGTGTATTAAGAAACAAAATCCAACAATATGTTGTGCACAAGAAATACATTTAACTCCAAAGGAAATTCATTGACTAAAAGTCAAAGGATGGAAAACAGTACTCCATGCAACAGGAACCCAGAAAAAAGTAAGGGTAGCTATTCTGTATGCAGACAATGTGAACTTCAAAACAAGAGTGATCAAAAGAGATAAAGAAGGTCACTACATACTTGTTAGGGGAAAACTTGAAGAGGAAGAGATTACAATCATAAATATATATGTGCCAAATATGGGAGCACCCAACTATGTAAGACAAATCTTAATAGACATGAAAAATCAAATAAGCAATAATACAGTTATAATAGGGGACCTTAACACCCCATTGGCACAAAGAGACAGATCAACCAAACAAAAAATCAGCAAAGAAATAACAGAATTGAACCAAACTTGGGAACAAATGGACCTAGCAGATGTGTTCCTAGTGTTCCACCCAATGACATCAGAATACACATTCTTCTCAGCTGCATATGGGTCATTCTCTAAAACAGACCATATACTAGCCCCCAGAACATGCTTAAGTAAATGCAAAGGAATTGAAATAATCCCATGCATATTATCTGATCATAGTGCAATAAAATTGGAAATTAATGACAAAAACCCCCACAAGAACCCCATAAACACATGGAAATTAAATAACACTCTTCTAAACAACTGATGGATCACAGAAGAAATTAAACAATATCTACAATTGAATGAAAATGCAAATACAACTTACTGGAACCTGTGGGACACAATGAAAGCAGTCCTTGGAGGGAAATTTATAGCAGTAAATTCCCACATCAGGAAAATAGAATGGACACCAATAAACAACCTAATGATGCACCTCAAATTTCTGGAAAAAGAAGAGCGAGTCAAGCCCCAAGGCCAAAGAAGGGAAGAAATTATAAAGATCAGAGTGGAAATTAATGCAATTAAAACTAAGAAAACAATACAAAGAATTAATGAATCAAAGAGTTGGTTCTTTGAAAGAAGAAATAAAATTGACAAACTCCTAGCCACTTATCGAAAAGAGGAAAGAAAAAATTCAAATCCATGCAATAAGAAATGAAAAGGGTGAAATAACTACAAACCCTGTGGAACTACAGAAGACCATGAATACCCACTTTGAAAATCTTTACTCTCATAGGTTCAGTAACACAGAAATGTGTACAGATTCCTAGAAACATATGAATTACCAGAACTGAATTAAGAAGATGTAAAACTGCTGAATAACCCAATTTCAGTTAATAAAATTGAAAATGTAGCAAAAAACTTACCAACAAAGAAAAACCCAGGCTCTGACGGATTCACTGCTGAAATTCTACAAGAAATTTAGGAAAGAATTAATGTTGATACTCCTCAAACTCTTCAGTGGAATTGAAAGGGAAGCAAGTCTCCCTAATTTATTCCTGGAGACAAGTATTACCCTAATACCAAAACCAGTGAAAGACCCAAGCAAAACAGAGAATTACAGGCCCATCTCCCTAATGAACATAGATGTAAAAATCCTCAATAAAATACTGGCAAATAAAATGCAACAAATCATCAAGAAGATTATACACCATGATCAATTGAGATTCATCCCAGGAACACAGGGGTGGTTCAACATACATAAATCAATAAATGTAATATGCCATATCAACAGAGCCAAAGACAAGAATTACATGACCATCTCAATAGATGAAGAAAAAGCTTTTGACAAAATCCAACACTTCTTCATGATAAAAACGCTGCAGAAAATTGGAATAGATGGTCTTTACCTCAATCTGATAAAAGCCATAAATGATAAACCAACAGCTAACATCTTACTAAATGGACAAAAACTGAAAACTTTCAACTTAAAATTAAGAACAAGACAAGGATGTCCATTATCACCACTCCTATTCAATATAGTTCTGGAAACATTAGCCAAAGTATTTAGACAAGAGAGAGAAATAAAAGGAATAAGGATAGGAAAGGAAGAAGTTAAATTATCACTTTTTGCAGATGATATGATATTCTACATAGAAGATTCCCAAAACTCCATTGAAAGACTTCTAGATGTAATAACCAGGCTAGATACAAGGTTGACACTCAAAAATCAATAGTATTCCTGTACACAAACAACAAACTCATTGAGAGAGAAATCAGGGAAACTACACCATTCACTGTAGCATCCAAAAAAATGAAATACTTAGGAATCAATCTAATAAAGGAAGTAAAAGATCTAGACCTTGACAATTATAGTACTCTGAAAAAGGAAATCAAAGATTTCAGAAAATGGAAAGACAGTCCCTGTTTATGGATAGGAAGAACAAACATTGTAAAAATGGCCACTTTCCCAAAATTATAATACATGGTTAACACAATTCCAATCAAAATACCATTTGCATATCTCACAGATCTAGAGAAGTCATTCCTAAAATTCATCTGGAAACAGAAGAGACCTAGAATAGCAAAGGCAATTCTGGGCAACAAAGGCAAGGCAGGAGGCATCACAATCTCTGACTTGAAATTATACTACAAAGCTACTGTGATAAAATCAGCATAGTACTGGAATCAAAACAGACATGAAGATCAGTGGAATAGATTAGAATATACAGCCACAACTACAAACACACTCAGCCACCTCATCTTTGACAAAGAGGCCAAACGTTCACTGGAAGAAAGATAGCCTCTTAACAAATGATGCTGGAAAAACTGGCTTTCCATATGGCAAAAACTAAAACTAGATCCATGTCTATCAGTATGCACTAAACTAAAATCAAAATGGATCAAAGATCTAAATATTAAAGCAGAAACACTAAATCTTCTGGGAGACAAATCTCGACAACATAGGGGTAGGCAGAGAATTCATGAACAAAAATCAAACTGCTCAGGAAATACTTCCCAGAATTAACAACTGGGATCTCATCTTATTAAAAAGTTTTTACATGTCAAAAGAAATTTCCAACAGACTGAAAAAACCCCCTACGAATTGGGAAAATATCTTGACCAACTGTCCCTCAGACAAAGGACTTCTATCTAAAACATATAAAGAATTAAAAAAAATCAGGGCCTCCAAATTCAAAGACCCTATCCAAAAATGGGCATCTGAGATGAAAACACACTTCTCAGCTGAAGAAATACAAATTGCAAATAAATACATGAAAAAATGTTCAGTCTCATTGGTCATTAGTGAAATGCAAATTAAAACAACACAGATTCCATCTCACTCCAAAAAGAAGGGCCAAGATCAAGACATTAACCAATAACAAATGCTGGAGGACTGTAGGGAAAAAGGAATTCTCAAGTGTTGGTTGGAGTGTAGACTGGTGTAATCACTGTGGAAATCAGTGTGGAGATTAGAGAATCAGTGTGGAAATCAGCTAGGATGAGAGATTCCATCTGACCTAGCTATCTTGCTTCTGGACATTTTCCCAGAAGAACTGAAAACATTATACCACAGTGATATATGTGCACCCATATTTATAGCAGCACAATTTGTAATAGCCAAATCTTGGAAACAACCTCACGGGGAGAGGCGTGGCTCTGGATGTCCTGGTCCCACAGTGGCCCCAGCATGGCGCTGTTTCCAGCAGAGCAGGTGTAGTTCTCGCTCCCCACAGTCCACGCTGATGCTGACTCACAGGGAGAGGCTTGGCTCTGGATCCCCTTCTCCATTCTAAACTTAGCAAGTATCTTTCATGTAGCACTGTGAATGTGGGAGGAAATAAATAATCCCAAAACTGTCTGCTTCCTGATGAAGATCTTCAGATATGCCTTCTAAGAGTGGCGAGGTTAGAGTATTTAATGTGAGAGATAATTTAGGTGAACAGCCCAGAGGCTATCAATAATGTATCCTCTGTCCATTCTCTGACTTATAGTTGGATCCCAGACACAGAATGCTGTAAGTAAACTGACATATTGCAGCACAAACAACATTGCCTTGAAATTTGTCTTTCAATTTTTAGTGGCATGGCACTACCAGATGAATAGTCAGCAAAGAGAGACATCTTGCTCAGAGATTTTCATGCAGTTTTAAGACCTAAATGGTCCTGGTATTCACAGTAAGATGACTAGCTATCCCTAACAGCAACAATGACTACTGCTGGTGGCCTCAAATTCAACCTACTGTTGTAAACTGAAGCTATGCTTAGCTACTACATTATTATTTCTTTCTGTGTAATTCATTGCCTCAAAATTAAGGCAATATATAATTAAGAAATAATTATTTCTGTGTCTTTCTGTGTAATTCATTGCCTCAAAATTAAGGCAATATATAATTAAGAAATAATTATTTCTGTGTAATATATTGTAGTTTAAAAGAACAAAAATTGATTATGTCATAGTTTCCGGGCACCAGGAATCTGGGTGAAGCTTGGCTGGGCATTCTTTGCTTAAGGTCTCATAGACTGCCTTCAAAGTGTTGGGAAGCAGTCCTGTAACGATTCAGCTCAAGGAAGATCCATTCTGACTTCACTCTATGACTGTTGCAAGTCTCAGAAGATTCACTCTCAGGTTCACTGATGTTGCTGTTGTGGGACCTTAAGTCCTTGTTGATTATTAGTCAGAGACCATTTCTTTACCATGCCTACCTCTCTGAAACAGGTAGCTCACAATGTGGCAGCTGCCTTTTCTCAGAAAGATTAAGGAAGATAGTGGTAGAGAATGAGCAAGATAGAAAGCACAGTCTGTTTGTAAATTAATCAGCTGTGAAGTCCCATTATTTCCCAAAATTGTATTTATTCAAGTGAGTCCTGAGGTCCAGTCTATACTCAAGGAATGGGAATTACACATGAGCAGGAATACCTGAGGGAGGGACAACATCAGTGCCATCTGAGTATCTACTGCAGATGCCTTCTAGGAAATTGTGGCAGTATTCTAGCAGGAAAGGCTAAGCAACCAGAGGTCCTGCAGGAATATAAATAGCAAGTTGTTTATTATCATTTGGAGAACATTTTGCTTTTCATATCTTTGTGCTGGGTTCTGAATTCTTCCTTCAGTTTGGGGAATTTATTTTCCTTGGTCTCCATGATATGTTATTTTTTTCTGTATTCAAATAGTACTTTACAGCCAAGTGTCATGAGAAAAAATATAATGAGCAGAGCCCACCATGAGTTCCTAGAAGAATGGAGGGCAGCAAGGTAAAATTTGAGCATTTAAGCACACTATTAGTGTAAACAAAGGGAAATGCACTATGATTACTAGAATATAAATCATGACTATCTGATTTACTAGGTTTGTGAGTTTTCAGCTTCACATTTATCTATAGAATGTAGGTGCAATGATGGCAACTGGCTCTGAAGCTTACGAAAACTGAATAAGCCAACCATAGAAAGGCATCTATTAGAGTACCTGGGATAGCAAAGTTTCACAAACCTGATAAATTTTGGATCTTTTGTTTTCCTTTCAGGATGCACTCTGTATTCTTACTTTAATGTTTAGGTGTCCTCTGAGGACTTGGAGAAACAAAGACTTTTAATGCACTGAGGGCTGCCTACTCTTGCAATCTGAAAACCTCAGGGACAGAACACAGAGAAAAACCAGTCTCTGGAGGAGTTATAGTGTTTGTAACTCCTGCAGGGCAGAGGCCGAGGTAAATTGGGATATCCAGGGAAAAGGTAGGATGATAGCACATCTGACAGAAAAAGAGAGCTCCAGGTGGAGATTTTTATAAAGGATGATAGTTACCAAGACTCTGCATTATTATCTTTTATCTCTTGTGACTCTTCTTGCTCCTTCTGAAGAATCTTACATAAATTCTCTTCTATTAGACTATCAGGCATAGATCATCAGAAATAGTTGTAAAGAGAAAATTCCAAAGATATGGGTAACTGACTTGGGAATTGGGAGGTTAGGCTATGGATTTTTCAAGGCAAGGGTCACTCCGGAAGGAAGATTCAAGAACTTGACCCAAGTAGAAAAGACTGACCAGGTCCACTGATACCAGTGGCTTCTTCTGGAAATGATGAGAAATGGAGGAGGTAGGTGAGGGGACAAGAATATGAGTACTTCAGTTCAAACCAGCAAGAAGAAAGAGTAAGTCCAACTTTAGGATGGTGAAGAGACAGTTTTCAGTTTTTAGGAATCAAGAGGAATTATGAAGAAAGAAGCCAAGCAGTAGGACTGACTGGAAGTATGTTTGGTTGGAGATGGGAGGCACTAGGAAAGGTGACAGGGTTATTGTAAACAGAAAGGCTGAGTTATACATTAGTACTTTGGCCTTGAAGACAGTTTTATTGTGAGTTATGACTACCTTATCCTTTAGAGAGGAAGGAAAAGTTTTTGCATATGCTGATTTAGTTATTGTTGCTAAGTGACTTGTCTAAGCTGGTCTTCTGCGACTGAGTCTCTTGGTGCTTATCAGGGTGTCTTCAGGGTTGAAGGCAAAGGCAGATATAGGGCTGCAGAAGTGTCTTGGGAGACTCTGGCCAGAGTGTTGTGAAAACAGTGCACATCAACAGCCAGGAGCGACTGTGTTGGTGTGTTGATCCCAGTAGTGATTACATGAATATGTTTGTGTTCAGACTATGAAGTTTACCATGCTGTGCACCTTAGAGTTCTACATTTTATGATATGTATGTTATGTTCTAATCAAAGTGTCAACAAAGAAATGAGGGAGCAAGCAGTGATGCTAAAAAAAAACCACTGATCTACATACTGAGACCCTGTTTCAAAAAAGAAATGACTGGATTGGCAACAGATCTTTATTGAACCTCATTTTGATCACAGCAAGAGAAATTTCAGTAACAATAGATTGAGTGAATTAAATCTTTAAAAAGAGAAAACCAGCTGCATGTGGTGGTGCATGCCTGTAATCCCAGCACTTGGTAGGGTGAGGCAGGAGGATCACACTGAGTTTGAGGCCAGGCTGGGTTACATGGTGAATTCAAAGCCAGCCTGGACTACACAGTGAGACTCTGTCTCAACTCTCCCCTCCCCAAAAAAGGAGAGAAAACTGGCCAACCCTAATATTCTTTTCTTTGAAAAGATTTA
>RJWT010047093.1:0-11352 GCA_004365215.1 Cuniculus paca | reverse complement strand
TACCACAAGATCTAGAATAGCGTTGCTCTAAGATCTCAATTGGTTAAGACAAAGGATCTACACTTAAAACAAAACCTGCAGCGGGGCGTGGTGGCTCACGCCTGTAATCCCAGCACTCGGGAGGCTGAGACAGGCGGATCGTTGTGAGTTGAGACCAGCCTGGGCTACAAAGTGAGCTCAAGGCCAGCTTGAATGGCATAGTGAGACCCTGTCTCAAAAACACCAGGACTGGGGATCTAGCTCAGTGGTCTAAGCGCCTGCCCCGCAAGCGCAAGGTCGTGAGTTCAATCCCCGGTGCCGCAAAAAAAAAAAAAAAAAAGACTGAAGAGCCTGAGAGCCAGGAGCAGCTATTCTGTTCTACCATTACTGCGTGACTCTAAGGGTGCATTAGGTTTCTTTCTGAAAATGTTTCCTTGCCTCCAGAATGAGAACAGCAACATCCACCACTTGGACATCAAAGCCAATAATGGTGTCTTTCTTCTCATGTTTCTAGGCAGCTACCAGGCTCTGTTGGGTGGACCCACAACAGAATAAAGTGAACCAGTCCCTTCCTGGTGCCCTCCCAGCACTAACCTCTTCACTCCAGCAGATAATTTGGCTTTCAGTCTAACTAGGAAGATTTAACCCATCCAACATAAACTTGCGTTACTGTTCAGTACACTCTACCACTAGTTTGTACTAAGCCTGACCCTAATTACACAAAGATAGGTAAGACCATGCCCAGCCTTCAAAGAACTCAAAGTCTGATTTAGAGATGGCTGTAGAAATTACTATATTACTAGTAAATACTATATTGTAATATTGAGAAGCAACTTTATCTTTTATTTATGAATTCTTAGTGCCTTGCACTGTACATGGCCCATAAAAGGATAAACAAACGATTTGTTCAATAAATAAAATTAACATCAACACAATGACAAAGAATACATATATTTCAATGAAAATATTATTTTCTCTACCTCAAAATTTCCATCTTCGCATATCCTAAGTTATAAGGAAAGAAAAGTGCCTCTCCTTCTTGTGGGAGCTAACCCCTCTGCAGTGATCTCAGCCTCACCTCTCCTCTCCACAGGGGCCTGGATCCAACCTTCACACACACCTTGTGCACCTCTGCTCATGAGCGCTTTCTCTCTCTCTAATCCTTGCCTTCACCTTCTGACATGCTTCTCGTTGCTCCACGATGACCAAACTAACTTGAACCAGGATCTCCTGTCAAGGTATTGGGCCTGCTTCCATTCTTTGCAATCACGTCTCCTGCAGAGGCCACCCCACCCTGCAGCCTATTACCTACCACCCACTCAGTCACTATGCTACTTTGTTGTTTGGGGTTTTGTTTTGTTTGTTTTGTTTTGTTTTGTTTTGTTTTGTTTTGCTTGAGACAGGTCTCCCTATGTAGTTTAGGCTGCTCTTGAACTCACTATGTGTTCCAAGCTGGCTTTGAACTCGTGGTGATCCTGTCTCAGCCTCCAGAGTGCTGGGATTACAGGCGAAGGCCACCCACCAACACCTGGCCCACAGCTGCCGTGCTTCTACCTTGGCTTTCACCTTTCTCATGAATCTCTTTCAGAAGTCTCTGTCCCCAACCTCCCTGACCTTTCCGTTGAAGTTTCCTTAGCTTCTGGAACACTTCTGCGACACCTTCCCTTTCCCTTGTCAATACTCAGTCTCTGCGTAGCTGCTGCTCTTTTGCTTTCTTCTTAAACACAAGGCTCTGCTAGTTACTTTACATTAGCTCCCTTGAGGACTAATTCAACATCAAGATTTCTAACTCGGGGAGCCTCGCCTTTTCAGTCACCACTCCCTATTCTAATCCTATAGAAATCAACAAGACCACAGGGACTGAAAATGCAACACAGAAAATGTCCCCATGGACAAGGGATGTGATGAACATATTTTTGTTCTCAGATTCTCCATTGCCTTTGTCCCACTCTGCTTGTCCTGCAATGAACTTAACTTGCTCCTGCTATGAACTCACACGCTCCTCAGACAGGAACTGCTCCATTGTCCTCCACTCCCCGCATCCTGCTAAGGCAGCGCTCAGAGAGACAGGCAACCTGAAGCACGTGTGGATTAAAGCAAAGGTGAATGTGCACAGAAGTCCTCGGTGAACCGTGAAGCACAGAAGAGCTATGAACCTCATCACCAGTGGCCTCTGTAAGAAATGCCAGGACACAGTATAGAGTTAAAGCTTGTCTGTGCTGGCTCTGAAAACGTGGAGATACCTCTTCCTGAACGGGACTGCAATTGAGAAGCACAGACTGAAGAGAAGTAGAGGGAAAAGAGGAGGGAAAGAGGGTCACACACCTTCAAACCATTTCTTTCATTTACTTTTTAGAAACAGCAAACTCACTAAGCACCTACAAGGGGCCAGCAGCTGTTGCAGACACTGAGAACACAGCTTTGAACAAGACAGACAAGCCCGTAGCTCTCCTGGATGTTACAGCTTAGGAACAAGAACAGAATGATAAATATAAATAAATAAGAAAAGGGTAGGCAGCAGTAAATGCTTGCTGTATCACATCTTTTACCACCTGCCTCCAATATGACAGCCCTTTCTGGTAGCTACTTCTCTCTTCTGAGCATTCCCACAGACAGATCCAGTCCACTGCTTTGGGGTTATTTATTCCCCTGTTCTGTTAGCAGCTGCAGCACACATGTGCTAGAATTTCTAACCTCCAAAGGAATATTTTTTGCATGAATACTGGTATCCATTTTAAGCATTGCTACTATGTGTAGAGAGAGTTCTAAAACACTAGGCCTTGCTGGGCATGGTGGCACAGGCCTGTAATCCCATCACTTGGGAAGCTGAGGCAGGAGGATTGCCATGAGTTTGAGACCAGCCTGAGCTACATACTGAGTTCAAGGCCAGCCTGAACTACACAAAAAAATTTAAAAAATAAAATATAAAACACCAGGCCCTGCTACAGGAAACATTTGGACTTCCAGGACACCATGGTCAGAGACCTCAGGCTCTTCTAGGAACGGCAGTGATGCTCTGGGGTACTTAGCAGAGAGCCACTTGGGAATGCTTTTTCAGGTTGTGTTCAATTCTGTCAGAGCCCTCTGGACTCAGCTGACTGCTGGTGGTAGATTTCTGTGTTATTTAGGGCACTGAAGTCCCACAGTCTTGACACAAGCTTAAAATTAGAAATGCATTAAATATAGGAAAGAAGGAAGGTCATTGAAGAAAGGCAGCCTTCTGAGGGAGCTGCAGGACAAAGACACCCTGGAAACTTCCAGGTTCATTAATGAGTTTTACACAGCATTCAAGTGGTATTTCTTCTTCAGAAATAACACTGTGGAAAGCGAAGGGGACTGGCTTAAACCTCAGGTAACACAGCCGAGTGAGTGACTCTGCAAACTAAAAATAGCTTCTTTCCCACTCATTCTGACAGATTTCACTTAGACCCTGTGCACAGGTTGATCTTCTCACAGTTTTAGTCCTGCAACGAAATGAGGGCTGATGGCATCTGGGCTTGACAATTACCCAATCTCTGGTTCAACTCTTGTCTGTTTCCACATTTCCTGCTCCAGCTCCAATGACAGTGCGTGCGTGCACACACGCACATACACACTGGGATTTGGTGTTCCTCAACCAAATGTGGACAGAATTTCAACCAGAACATGACTCAGACTGTGGTTGCAGACTGAGCCTAGAACAGGCCCTCAGAAACACTAGCAATTAGACTATTTGTCTTGGAGCTTCTCTGAATTTCCAGCCAGCCTCTCTGGACATCAATTTCCCCTACTATAAAATGGAGATAATCATTCCATTTCACAGCACCATGCTGGTATCAAATGAGACAACCTAGATGAAAGTTGCTTTCCTTTGCTCCCACACTAGGTGATGGGACAGGTGAGACAGGCAGGGCAGCCACACAGCAAAAAAAGGCTCAACTGCTGGAAAGCGTGCGTATCCTGATTGCATCAGGAGCTAAAAGCAGACCTAGACGCATGGTTTCAATCATGCTGTTCCTCGGCACATGGAATGCCTTTCTACCTTTGCTACACTTCTACTCATTTTTAAGAACTCAGTTCATGCACCATTTCTTTTTTGTTAGTGTCTTCAGAATTAGTCCTTCCATCTTCACTGCTCCCTGGGCCTTCATACCTAAGTCTTATCAGACTTACAACACTTTTCACTCTGTATAGTATCTTATTTACTTATATAGCTGGAAGTTCTTTGAGGTTAAGATTTTTAATCTTTGGATACAAAAGATTTTTAATCTTTGTATCCACCTTCCTACCTACTGTGTGGCCAATACTGGCCTACAGCAGATATTAACCTTGACTAAAACTGAGAAACTGCCAGGCATGGGGGCATATACCTGTAATCTCAGCACTCTGACAGACTCAGGCAGAAGGATCTTAAGTTTCAGCCCAGTCTGGGCAACTTAGCAACTTAGTGAGACCCTGTCTCAAAAAACAAATAGAAGGGCTGGAGAAGTAGCTTAGCATGAAGGGCCCAGGTTCAATTCCTAGAACCACTAGTAATAATAATCATAATTAATATTTAGTATTATTATTAAAAGAAAACAAATTGAGAAACTGCAGAGGCCAACGCCATCACAAATTTAAATAGTGATCACTTCCACTGAGTAGAATTAGAGGTGGAAGAAAGTTAGATCTATAAAAAATATTAAGAGTTATCTGATTCTACATATGAGGAAAGCAAGAACCAACCAAGGAAAGGAGCTTATCTAAATTAACTCAGGGAAGAATCAATGCTAGAACACAAGTCTGCTAACTCCGCAACCTAAATCTTATCCCTCAGAGGCTTCCTCTCAACAAGTCTCCTCATGGTTCCACTAACACACTAGACACCCAACTCTAGCTGCTTCAGAATCACAAGAAGCCTCCAACATAGCCACTAAGAATATGTGCTTCTGCACAAGTGTGCAATGCAGGCTTCTACCTCTGGGTGGAAGACAGGAAATGTGCAGGTGGCAGCCCACCTCAGGCTTAGAAAGCAAAAGGCCACTGCCATATACATGTGCTTTTCAGCAGCAAAAACCTGTTCACATACACCCTGTACTGACACGTGCATAGGTGGATAAATACGAATCACTGTGCCATCCCTGGAATATTCCAAAAGGGGCTAAAGAGATCCAGTATCTAAGGTAAAGCTGATAGTGCATGAGACACACAAATTTCACACTCACGTAGTTTCTCTACAGATGAAGTCTTCAAGTGCTTCAAGTCCCCACCTACTGTGCGATCCAGAGTCTGCTGAGTTACCATTATAAGTCTTATCAGTGTCCTAATTCATAAAATAGTGATCTTAACACACGGGAACAGGTTTACTATGATGATAAAATAGTGTCTGTTAAGCATTTAGCACACAAGCGCAAGGTAACTTTGCATTTATTTGCTTTCTTTCATTCCTGGAAAGGGAAGGTTTTACCACAGTCCCGCTCCATCTACCTGTGTTTTCCTTTCCCCCCAGATTCTACCATGCAGACATCCTATTTGAGGCCCCAGCCCAGAAAGGTCACTCCTCTCCCTGCTTATCCCTTACATATGAAAAGCAATTCATGGATATTAAGGCAACTAGTTAGCTATATACCACACACAGGTCACTGAAGTGCAGAATTGTCCGTTTAGTCCTACCTCCTTAGTGTCCCCGCACCAACCTCTCGCCAGGATAACACCTAGCTTGGTACAGCTCCCATCTTTCCCAAGGTGAATCCACTCCCAGAAGCTGCCCACTGGCTGGCTCTCTCTGGGTCTCAGACAAACAGATGCCTAATAGGCTAGATCTGGGAACTAATAGCTGAATATAATTCCCAGAGTCAACTTACCAGTGGACGATAGCCTGGAATCCGAACCTGTAAGGAGAAGAGAATATATCCAGAGCACCCAAGAGACTGGAGCAGAGGAGGACAGCACTGAAACGAAGGTGCAATTCATAAAACTGCAGGGGCTCTGCAGCTCAAGATCATGCCTCACAGTGTCCTTCTAAAAAGACACATGAAGGTCACACCCATTTGGCTGTTAGGCTACATGTCTGCACTGCCCATGTCTGCCACAGAGCTGTAAATGTGGCTACCATGGGGCATGAAAAGGCTTTGAAGGGGACAAAGACAATGGAATCAACAGTTGCTGAATGCCTACTGCATGCCAAGAACTGTGCATGTTATCCTCATCAACACCTAGTGCGTGATTTTATAGGGTGTATCTTAGCAATTATTATCCTCATCTTGCCAGCAGAACCAGAGACAGAAAAATCTATGAAATCCCTGTGCCTCTGTTACTATGCTACCCAACCCTGATGTCTCAAACGATCTGGAAAAGGCAAAGGAAAGCTAAAGAGTCTAAGGCAGTGGTGGTGAATCTATGGCACGTGTGCTACAGAGGGCTGTTAGTATCATTGAAAGCTCTAAAAAGTTCACTATCACTGGTCTAAGGCATTATGTGCCAGGTTCTTGGCCCCTTAGGTCACAAGTAGACAATATCAGTTTAAATATTAGTTCTCCCATTCACTGCTGGCAGAGTCAGAATCTAGATAAACACAGCAAAAGTCATAAAGATGTTCATAGCCTTTACTCCTGTATCTTCATCCTTAAGATCTTAAGAAAACAGGTCAACAGGAATTCACTGCAGAATTCACACTGTGATTTAAAAACTTAAAAGAAAAAAAAAGAAATTATCTAAATGCCAAACATCCAAAGGATGATCTGGAAAATCCCAGAACCTTCTAATCATTTAATATTATTACATAGCCCCTTTAAGTAATCATTTTAAAAACCAAGAGGAAACAGCAGAACATTAGTGATAAAATAAATGAAGACTGAACATAAAACATCATAAATACTATTACTACACACATATATATGCAGGAATTTAGTTATGTAAGGGTGGTAAGATTACAGTGGGTTTATTAATTATCATCATGTACAAATGGTCTTTGTGGGATTATTTAGTAACTGTCCAATCAAAAGGAAAGAGAAAAAAAAGACCCAAACTAGCACTAAGAAAGGGCCCAGAGGACCAGAGCTGGGATGCGAGGCAGAAATTGAGAGCCGACCTACATACCACAGGTAGGCCCCCAAGGAAGGAAAGCCCTCCAGGTATGGACAGGGAAGCCCTCCAGGTATGGACAGCGTTGTAATTAGTGTGATGCTAATTATAGAAGTTTTACTAGCTTATTAATTTTTTTTTATAGACTCTGAATGAAGACTAAATTCCTTCATTAAGGTTCAGAGGCACATTTCCTGTGTGGCCATTCTTCTCAAAAACCTAACCTTTCCTTTTTAAAAACAGCAGTGAAATAAAATTTAGTAAGAGCAACACACATAGAGAAAGTAAGACTTCTGCCTTAAATGCAAAAGTTCAAGGCAGTTCAGAGAGCCAGAACCAGAGAGGCCTGAATATGTGACAGAACCTCAGTACTTTCTACACTGGGAAATATAAACAGACACTTAAGACAGTTAGCTCAGTGCTAAAGGTGCCCTTGACCTCATCCCAACCCGTCTAATATTACCTCAAGACTGCCCCATGCTCCAGTCAAATTCAGCCATCAGTGGCCCTCAAAACATCTTCCCATTCCTACCCCCATGACTGTTCAAGCTGTTCAGCCACCTAAAGGCCCCCTTAGCTCCTACAACTGCTGGCTCAAGTCTGACTCATGCTCTAAAGCACAGCGCTGAGCCGAGTCATTCTCAAAGCCCAGACCAGCCCATGTACCCTGAATTTATTTCTCACTCCTCCCATTGGACTCAGAACGCGGTACTCTGTACCCTAAGGGAGTTTGACACAGTCTGCTTTATGGTATAGTCACTCAAGTAACTGGAGAAATGATTTTTCTACCACATTAAACCATGAACTCCTTAGGGACAAAGACCCTTTCGGATTCCTACATGGAACCAGTCATGAGGCCTGGCACACAGCAACCCTTACTAAACACATCATGGGAAGACAAGGGAAAGGGACACACTGCTTCTGTGAAAGGTCGCCTCCTACCTCCGCGGCTCCCATCAGGCAACGCAGAGGCGAAGGTGCGCTCTTCTGTGGTCTTGAGCAGGAACAGGATAAATCCCGCTTTTCCACTTTCCAGTCTTCCTGAGTCTCCAGCTTCCTTCCTAGTTGACCGTAGTCTGCTCGGCCCCAAGTAAACACCTTGCCAGTTTCTAAAAATAAACATTATTTGAATTAAGGCTGTATTTCACAGCAGTACTCTCATGGGTAGGCAACGAATTACTAGAGAAAATGTGAGCATTTGCTTTAGCACTAACTACTCTGTACCAAGAGCCTTCCTATCTCCTTGTAAGTGTGCGGGGGGATACAGGGGGTTGTCACATTATTACAGGTTTGGAACTGAGGTTCAAAGAGATTAAACAATTTGCCAGATAAAACAAGTGGTAAGTACCAGAGCAGGAATCGAACAGGTTGATTCTAAAGCCTATGCCCTTGCCTTGTACACAGCCAGAGATACGGTTACTACTACAGCTAAATTTCGATCACACTTACGGCTCCCCGCACTTTGCCTGGATACCTGTTCTTAGGCTCTCCTCCCTCTCACCCCACCCAGGGTCCCTTTACTCTCTCTGAAGTTCTCCATACCTCAATCTTTTAGTCCTTATTCTTAATTAATAGCAGTTTCATGCTTTTCCCTCTGTGTAACACAAGAAGGCCTCTCACAGCCTGCTCCTTACCCAAAGGAGCAATTCTAATCGTCCCAAGGCAAGCATCAATGTGTACTAGAAGAAAGGCAGTGAGACAAGGAAGAAAAAACAGACAAAACCATTTGGAGCCAAAAAAGCATTTGGCGCCCCAGCACCACATGGGAAGTCGGCCAGTGTGAAGATCACAGAAGAAAGTGAAGTTTGAAAAAGGAGACCTGGCCTTTCTTCTCCAGATAAGAGAAAATTCACCAAATTCAATCAGTTATACCAAGTGCTGTATTTGTTATTTCAACAGAAATGCTAAATCCGATGAGGCAGAGATTATTAACAGATTCTCTGCAATAAATATGCATAACCATGTGCGCTGTATAAATTCTTTATACGTGTTTATTTTAACAAAGAAAAACTTTGCTTAAAAGACAAAACACCAAGTAATACATATTAAATTCTAGACAAATCTACTCTATACTCTGTCTCTGGTATCAAAGCTTCATCTGGTCCCACATTCCACACATGGCTTACAGCGTCAGACTCATGGGCATAAAGTCAGAATACCACCGGTAGACAGGGCTGGGCACGGATGCATTTATCAAGCTCGACCTGCAGGCAGACACTGGGGTAAACACCAAGCATCTGACCTTGGAGCTTCCTCAAAGAGGGAACAAAGCTGTGCAGCCCACAGTATGGCAGGGGATCTGGGAGTGGGCCCATCTGCTATTCCACTCAGCAGCAGATGCTGTTCCTTTCACTACGGATATCCTTTCCCATCTGATAAACTATGGCTCAACTTCTAGAGCCCAGCTCATGTGCCATTAGCTGCCTGAGACCTTTCTTGACTCCCCAACTCTCCCCAGAAAGGGTAAAACTCACCTTCCTGGGAGTCCCTTTGTTACTGTACTCATCAGCTACTAAACTTTCATGCAACACTAACATTCTCCCTTCGCTTATGCAGGATCAGGCTGAAAAAAGTCCATGTATCCAGAACCTTCAAAGCACTGAAAGCCAGCAGACTGTCCTTCCACCTAAGCTGGCTAGCATTTATAATCAGACAGCCCTAGCAGAAGACGTCCAAGAAGCCAGAGGTTGAGGCTGTAGCTTCTTAAACATCCCCAACATTCCTCATCTAGGCAGAAATAGAAAGCTGTTATCTGCAAGAATTTCTTCTCACAAACTGCCCAATGAATCCTGTCTTTCACATCTAGCAAAACATCTTAAAACTTTGTTGTTGATTATTGATGTCTGAGACAGAAAGACTGACAGAATACGGTGCCACCATTATTACATCTCCAATAGCAATTCAACCATCCCACTTACGTGGCACTTTTCACCTTCACAGCACTTTAAGAAGATTAACTAATTAATCTTCATACTCTCTGGGGAGCCCACAGACGAGCTGGTAGAGACAAGCCTAGAAACCAGGCCAACTCCACATTCAGCATCAAGACTAAGTTTGGTGCCCTCTCTGAACCCATCTATCTGTTTCTCCCCAAAACATACTCTGCTTCAGAAGCCTCACCAGCAATACAGGAGATTCCTATTTCTCCTTTCCTTTAAACAGGCATTTTTGGACAACTTCCCAGGTACCCAGCACATTCATAGAATCTATTTCAATTAATCCCCAATATCTCTAATATAGAGATAATTAAGCTTATTTTGCAGATGAGCTTACATGACTGAAAGGTCAAATGACTTAGTCAAGTTCAGACAACCAGCAGGTTCAGACAACCAGCAGCTGATCCAAGATTCAAACGTATGTCTTCTGCCTCCAAGTCCAATGGTGTCTACAATGACTGCACAGCTGTAGCCACAAACAGATGAAACTTGGTGGATAAAACAGCCATGTTGGAGGACGAGGCACCAGATTGAATGGATATGCTCTGTGTGCCACCCAGCTTTCCTCACCAGAATGTCCTCCCCAAGAGGGCCCTGTAGCACTCAGGACTATCACTGCTGAAATAAAAGCATTTAACACATGCATTATGATTTTATGTCACCTTGAGTAAAAGAAAATAATGAATCTACACATTTAAAAAAATGTTCATTAATGCACTGTAGATAAATGCCTGCCTCAAGCTAAAGTATGCTGTCAAATTCAAGGAGATTCAGATCATAATTTTCACAAGTGAATCTTTTCCTTAAAGAATTATATATTACTGAGATTAAAAAAAATAGACATATTCATGTCATCTAAAAAGTACAGGTATGTGTCTCTGGATAAATGAGACAAATGACAAAACAGCTCAAAATAAAGTCAGCAAATGAAATACAATTTTATCTTAAAGACATGTCCATGTAAGAATTAACAGAATCACTACAGAACCAAGAAATAACATTGCAACCAATCTCAACGCAATATAGAAAACAACGGGGGCCAAATAAGCAGTACTGACAAAGAACGTTTAGGGAGTTTATAGAGGCAGCATCTTAAGCTAGAACTGTCCTGGCAGGCTTCATGGAACAAGCAGCGTTTAAGGTGAACTTCTGTATAAGAAAAAAAAATGGGAGAATGCGGGAGGATAGCGTAGGAGCGGGGAGAGACACAAGCAATAACATGGAAATCGAAAGGTCCAAGGTGGGGCAAGAAAGTGAAGCAGGCCACAGGAGGGAGGCTGGCAGGAGGTCAGGGGTCCTGGAGTAGGCAGCCACAAGATGCCAGGGAGGGTCTGGATCTCACCTTCCACAACACAGTCCACAAACTCGGTTGCCTCCTCTTCTCTACCAGTACCAT
>RJWT010047092.1:0-11350 GCA_004365215.1 Cuniculus paca | reverse complement strand
TCTGCACTGACTCCTTTGAAGGCCTATCCCTGCCTGACTGCCTATAATATCTCTTAACTCAGCTGCTTATAACATTATCTTTTAGGTTTGTGAGCAAGTACACAGCTAATGTGAAAATGTTGATATTTATTCTAAATGTGCAATACATATTAAGAATTTAATACTTTATTGTATTGATAGTTCATGTTTATGTCAGCTACACTTTGTGTATTATAATAAGAACCTCCTGAAAAAACAGCAAGACCAGCAAGCTATCAAGTATGACCTACAAAAAGACCAGGAGACCAAAACGCATGTGCTGTCAATGTAAGCAATATATATGTATGGAACATGCTGATTTCATGTGTAAAGGCTGGATTAGGTGTGATAATTGAAGTAAAGTTCATTTTTGTTGTAGAGTTCTATTGATATTTTTATTGTAGTTCATATAGAATTTATGTCTATTGTTACTTTTTAGAGTTTGTAAACCAAAAAGCAATGTTGAAAATTTTGATGGTTTTTTACAAATACAAAATATTGAAAATTCAATACTTTATGCTTTTTATATTTTTAAGTACTCATTATTTAATAAAACTGATAAAATTAATAATTGATCAAAATAAATATCCTAAAGAATAAATATTGGTATGATACACCCAGTACAATCCTCTGTTAACACAAAATTGGTAATACACCCCAGAGGTTTTCTAGCAAAGAAGAGAAAGTCTACTTAAAGGACAGAGCACAATAAGGAAATGCTTAGGGGTCAAATATATACTCTTGATCATTTGACTCTATGCTAAATGCAATTACTCAGACTATTGTCTCTTACACAGAAAATTTAAAAGATCATAGTCTCACTGGATAAGCCCCTATCAGCAAGAAATAAGAAAAGCAATAGCAGGGTAACCTCTGTTGGCCTGGCAAAGATTCTAATCAGTTAAAAGACATTCAGCTTGAATCATCTTATTAGTCCACAGTTCAGGGAGCCATCATCTAGCTAACATAATCCTATAAGCATATTGTCATGGCACAATGGTTGAAAAAATCTGCTAGAAAACGCATGTAGCAATGAGACTCACTATGGGTCCTCCAAAGAATTTGCGCCTGTGGCCCATGTTACAAAACGTGTGAGCATCAATTGCAAGATGTCAGCTTGATCAAGAACTTCCTAACAGATTAGTAAAGCACTGAGGGTATCTGTGGATGATTGACATACAGGCTCCAGAGAAGGACAGACCCTCTCCAGATATGGGTGACATTAATCAATAGACCTCTAGTCTAGACAAAACAAAAAGAGAATGAAGAAGGAAGTCTTTTTTCCTTGTTCTTCAGAACTCTAGTCATCGCCATTGCCTTTGGACATTCATTTCCAGTTTCTTCTGTGTTTCTGCACGGACTCTTCAGCCTTCTTCTGTGAACCCTTCGTTTCTGGCATGGGCTTGCACAAGATTATGCAGTGACCTCCTAAATTTGACCTATCCTCCAACTCTTCAGCAGGTATATGGCTGTTTCGCATTCTTCCCCAGCATGACTCCACAGTAAGCCTACCTTAAAAATCAGATATAGTTATAGGATTTATATAGTCATATGATATATATGCCATGTATATTTAATATATTTTAAAATTATATGCATGTTTTTATATTCAATTTGTGCCCCTAGTAAAGCCTCACTGATACAGAAGTCTTGCATCCTATGATATATCAAAAGACCAGAGAATGCAGAAAGGTGAGTTAAGTAAAAAAGACTTTTGCTCCTGTCTATTTAAGGGGTTTGAAGCAGAAGAGGTAAAATATAGTCCTAAGGTACCAAAAGTTTAAATTATTTGTAGTCAAAGTTCCTAGAAACTGAATCAGATTATGCTTACCTACATGATTGTACAAATTGACTTAACTCTCATTCTAGCCTTCTTTTATTTTTTCCTAGTTTGTACTTTGCCTTACTCAGATGAGAGAAATCATATTGCATTTAAGTTTGTGTGTCTGATTTATTCCACTCAACATTATATTATCTAGGTACATCCGTTTTTCTACAAATATCACAAATTTCTCATTCTTTATAGCTGAGTAGTATTCCATTACACATAGATACCACAATTTCTTTATCCAATCATATGTTCATGGGTATCCAGGCTGTTTTCAGGATTTAGATATTACAAATTGTGCTGCTATAAACAATGATATTCATGTGTTGCTGCAGCATGACATCTTAAACTTTTGGGGCGAGGAAATAGAAAGGAGACAGTTGGGTCATATGGAATTTCTAATTTCAGTTCTCTGAGAAATCTCCATACTGATTTCCATAATGGTTGTACTAGTTTACATTTCCAACAGCCATATAGGAGAGTTCCTTTTTCATCTCAGAATGATTATCATTCTTTCTGTAGTAGGATGGCCAGAGATATTGAAAATATTTTCATATATTTGTTGGTCATTTGTACTTCCTATTTTGTGAAATATCTGTTCATTTCACTTCCCTATTTCTTGATTAGGTCTTTAATTTTAGGTGGTCAAAACTTTTTGAGTTCTTTACATATTCTAGATATTAGTCCTCTGTCTGACAGCTAGCTGGCATTTTTCTTTTCCATTCTGTAAGTTGTCTCTTTACTCATTTATTCCTTTACTGTACAGAAAAAAAGCTTTTTAGTCTGATACAATTCTATTTGTTGATTCTTGTTGTTACAGTATTTCTTGTGCAATTGAGTTTCTGTTTAGAAAAATCCCTTCCTACATCTATGTCTTCAGTTGTTTTATGTATTTTTTGTATTCCAGTAAGTATATTGTTTCTGTGTAATGTTTAGACCTTTGATACATTTTTATTTTAACTTAATACATGGCGAGAGGTATGGGTTCAGTTTCCATCTTCTGCAAACACATACTTGGTCTTCTCGGCACCCCTTGTTGAATAGGCTATCTTTCCTTCAACGTGTGCTTTTGGCTTTGTAGTCAAAGATCTAACAGGTGAATGTATCTGAGGATGTTTCTTTAGCCTCTCTTCCAGTAGCAGCAAGCAGATGGCATGGATGCCACAGCAGATTGATTGTACCATGGAAAGCTCTAACATATTCATCATCACTGCTGTATTCTATTTCATTGATCCACATACCTGTTTTTGTTCTAATACCATGCCATTTTTATCACTATTGCTTTGTAGAATAGTTTGAAATGTGGTATTATGAGTCTTCCTGTTTTGCTCATGTTGCCCAAAATTGCTTTTGCTATTCTGGGTCTCTTCTGGATCCATACAAATTTTGGGATTGCTTTCACTAGTCCTGTAAAGTATGCTGTTGGCATTTTTACTGGGACTGCATTGACTCTGTGTACCAGTTTTGGGAGTATGGCCATTTAGACAGTATTGGTTCTGCCTATCCAGGAGCAGGGAACATCTTTCCATTTTCTGGTTCTTTTTCAATCTCCTTTTTGAGAGTACTGTAGTTTTCTTTGTAGAAGTCTTTTACTTCCTTGCTTAGGTTAATTCCTAGACATTTCACTTTTCTTAAAGCTACTGTGAGTTGTAATGTTTTCATAATTTCCTTCTCATCAAATTCATTATTGTTGCACACAAATGCTAATGATTTGTGTATGTTTATCTTGTATCTTGCTATGTTGTTGAAGTTCATTATTAATTATTGTAGTTTTTCAGTTGAATTCCATGGGTCTTTTATGTAGAGTATCATATCATCTGTAAATAATGATAATTTGAGTTCTTCCTTTCCTACATGTATCCCTTTTATTTCTTCCTCTTGCCTGATTACTCTAGCTAATGTTTTGAATATTATGCTAAAAAGAACTGTTAATAGTGGGCATCCTTGTCTTGCTCCTAATTTTAGGAAGAATGCTTCTAGTTTTTCACCATTTAATATTATGCTGGCTGTTGGTTCATCATAAATAGCTTTTATCAACCCAAGTATGGTCCTTCTACACCTGTTTTTTTTTTTTCAAAGTTTTCATCATGCTTGTTTTTGGGTTAAGAGGCATATTTGTGTCTTCTTGGTTTAGCTCAATAATTTGTATGAGTTTAGGAATCTGTCCATTTCTTTTAATTTTGCTAATTTGTTGGAATACAATTTTTCAAAATAGTTACTATCTTCTGGGTTTTCACAGTGTCTATTGTGATATAGATTTTTCATTTTTAGTTGCTTTCATATGAATCTTTTCTTTATTTCTCTTGGTAAGTCTGGGTAAGGCCTTATCCATTTTATTTATTCTTTCAAAGAACCAGCTCTTTAATTCATTGATTTTGTTGTTGTTGTTGTTGTTTATTTTGTCTCAACTTCATTGATTTCCACTCTCTTCTGTCAATTTCAGTTTGGAGCTAGTTTGTTCATGTTTCTCAAATATCTTTATCCTCTCAGAGTCTGAGGTTGGGCAGGTAAGGAGGGAACCTCTCCTGCCATTGATCACTCATTCCTGGTGCGTGCCAGTGAAAATGTTGCCAGGCCGCAACCTTCTCAGCATTTGGAGAAGAGAGCTGGGTTGAAGGTCTCATATACCACACCCTCCCCCCTAAATCTCTCCTTCAAGGCTGGCTCTGCTGTGCTTCTTGGATCTAGCCGCTATTTAGGAAGTTCTCAAAATGGCAGTTCTCATGAGATGTGAGGGGGAAGGCCCTGCCGGTCAGTCTATTGGGCTGCTTCCCCTCTTTTTCACTCCTATACATATGTTTTGTTTGATCTACAAGTCTTTTCTTTCAAATTGATTTTTCTTTCTCGTATCAGGATATGTCTCTCCCCTTCTTCCAACTACCTGTGTTTTTCGTGGACCTCCTCTGAGTCTTTCAGACATGACTCATCCTTTATTCGAGCATTTTGGATCTCTTCCTAATTTCTTTTTTAAAAGAGCATTGAGTAAAATCCATCTTTCCTATTGATGAAGGTACTAATACCTTAATAGAATTGAGATTACTCAAAATACTTCTCAGATAAGAGTGGCATCATATTTTTATAATATAAAACTCTAAATTTAGAATTTAAAAATTGAAATCTCTAATGTAAAGTAACATTTTGTCAATATAAATTATGTGGATGACTGTTATACTGTGACTATGTGTCTGTTTCTGTTGAGTTCTGTAAAGGATGAGAGGACCAAGAACTTGCGACTTCCAAAGTGAGGTCAACACCCTATGTAGAACTTCAATGGGGAACTAAAAACTTAAGCTCCTCACTCACCCTGTGGATATAAATGAGACGCGGTTGTCGATGTCAGGGACTGGGGAAAGAATTCATTTGCTGTGAGTCATCTGGGGAAGAAGGGTATGATTCTTCACTCATGTCCAATGAGAGAATTGAGGAGTAAGTGGAGAGGCTAAATAGGACGCCATGGAATTCTCCAAAGTCCAGGGAGAGTGGTAGCAGTGGCCTGTGACTCCACACACACGATTTAGGGTAGCTTTAATCTCAACAAGTACCTCCTTTTCTGGGGCACGCAAACCTAAGAAATTGGGTTTTGTCTTTATTTAAGCGACTCTACCCAAGCTACGAGAAAAAGGCCGCCAGGAGAAAACAAATTGTCAGCCTCAGGAGCACCATGTCCTTGTAACAGAACTACAATCAGCATTCACTGTATCATTTGTGGGGTCCAAGAAAAAATGATAAATCAGGACTTCTTGTACAAAAATTATTAAAAATTACGAAAAAGCAACAGTACTCAAAGTGTTAATGACAAAGAAGTCCATGTAGAAGGTTTGCGGGACTGTGATGGAAAAAAGTAAAAGAAGTGTATGAACGAGTCTGAAACAATTCTGCCTGTTAACTGTGATAGTTGTAGCTAATTTAATTTACTTAAACTTTTTAGGGTAAACATATGCATACGCACTTGAACTGCATGCCACATACATGAATGGAGGTTGGACTATACTTCTATGGACCGAAAAGACCATTCGAAGTGAAGAAATTGAGCTTATGACTTAACTGAGCAATTGTTTCAGAATTGCAGCATTTGCAAACTTCAGCAAAAATACTATTGCTAAAAGCGGCTGAAAGAGTATGTGTGCTAAGATTTTTTTGTTTTTTAGTTCATTCCATTGTAAAAAATCTCTCAGAATACAAATCAGGGAAATGGAGGATAATAACTGTCGGACAAAGTAAAAGTACAAAACAAGTATTCTAGCCAAGAGCTTACTGTTGGAGTTTACAATTAAACTGCCATTCTTAGATAGCAGTATGAGTTTACTGCCCTCGTGTGGTTTTAATTTGTCACTGCAACACCTCTGACGGAATGTGAATGTCTGCTTTAAATCCTGAGGCAGCCTTCACATTTTTGTCTCTTTGACAAATTTGCCTGTAACTTCTTCGTGAGCCTAAGTCAGCTGATCAGTGTTTGAGCATGAATAAGGATGAAAGGTAACTTTATCTTCCAAATGGACCAGTTAAAAACTGCATTTCATATGCATGTTAAGGGATGCGGGAAGCTTACTACGGTGCGGTATGCAGTGGAGTTTTTTTGCTACTAGCTGTTTGGCCCACTTGTTGGTTCTCATCGGTCTCCTTTTGACCAAGCTTAAGAAAGCACAAAGAAATATCTACATGTCTCTACAAAAAGACAGCTCTTGCTGATCGAAGATATCTTGCTCTGCTTTGTGCTGCTATAAAAGAATACTGTACAGGAGACTATAGTTTTAAAAGAAAAAAAGTTGTTTTTTGTTCATTTATTTTTTCCTTTCAGTTCTATAGACAAGAAAATTCAAGCTTGTGGGGCCTGTATTGATGAAGGCTTTCTTATTCATCACCCATGGCCAATGTGGAAGGACAAGAACTCACACAACAGAGAGAGAGAAAGAGAACAAAATTCATCCTTTTCTCAGGACCCAGTCCTGTATGATGGCGTTAATTCACATGTAACATCCCTCACTTTGGAAAGATATCCCCTCCCTCCCACCAGTGTTTCCTTTGGGATTCAGTTTCCAAAGCAATAGCAGTAAACTAAGGAGACTCAGAGACCTGAAAATGGAGGTTGGTGGAAATGTTCATTAAATTTTCCTTCTCAAATATAATTATGGCTAAAACATGAAAAATGTTAGTGATTTAAATTAACTATTATCAGTGATAACTTTTATTAAATTTAAAATGTTCTCAAATATCTTGATAACTGACTTTGATGCTAGAACTCATAATTATCAAGTTTTATATGTGAAACACAGAGTGTCCTGATTAAGACTTCAAGTTCTTGATAGTTAATCTCAGTAACAACTTTATTCCCACAAGTAGGGGATTCCAAATTTTACAACTGACAGCTTATATAACACCTTTAATGGATTTTCTCTTGTTTAACTGGAAGGTTTTTGCAGTAATGGAAATCAGTTTCAAACCCCGTGGAACTTTTTGTATCAAATGTTCTGGAATAAGGATGGCCATACCTCCTCAGTGTATGTAGTCAGCTCTCATCCAATTGGGATGACAAGGATAGAGGATGTCAGCTGCAAAACCACGGGTGCTTTTGATTTAATGAATATAGAAATTCAAAGCCATCACCAGGGCTGCACACAGACCCCTACCAAGTCTCTGTGCCCCCCACCACAATGTAGGTTTGTACTGTGCCCCGTGGGCATGTAGAATGCAGAGTTTCTTCGCAGATGTACAGGCTGTCTATCCATAGTAGTAGGCTATATCCATACCAGTTGCTGAAGCTGATACCCCAGTAGAAGAGCCCCATGGAAGCCTGAGCTCATGGCCCCAGAGAAGCCTGCAGACTCTGCTCATGGCTACAGGGAATAGTCCCTCCAGGGTCCAGGTTTGCTAGGAGTTGCATGCCTTCCCTGAGGTATAGGAAGCAGCATCTCCTGGCAGAGCCAAGCATATTCACAGTGCAGGGGAGAGAGGCTGGGCTTAACACATCAACTCTGTTATGACCCTGCAGCAGATGCTATAAGCTAATAACATGCACTCAGCCTCCACTGTTGGCTTCCACCCCAATTTACCCAATTTCCTCTTGAATTTTGACCTTCAAAAAAAAAAAAGACACCAAAAAACAATATGTTGCTTTCCTTCTCTGTTGCTGTCATACTCTTAAGTATAGAAGCAAAATAGTTTCTTCTACTTCTTTCCCTATTATATCATACCTGTCAGACATTATACTGACTTTATCACCTTTGAGGTTGAGAGGAGAGGAGTGAGGGAAAACTTTCCTCAACATCAAAACAGGAGACAGACCAGGAAGGGGACCTTCATCTGAAGCCAAATTGGTGAAGACCTTGAACACTTTCGTCCTAGACGTCTCAGCTTCTAGAACAGTGAAAAGAAAAATTCCTATTATTTAAGACACCAAAATGGGGATTTTGTTATGGCATCCAGCAATGTCAAATGCTTTTAAGCTTTTCTTTACTCCTAAAAACTTTCTTCATATTAAAGTCAGCATTGTCTGAAATTAATATAGCTGACTCAACTTTCTGCTACCTGGCATGGTATATTTCTCCATGCCCTTACCTTCAACTCATCAGTCTTTTTATCTAAAGTAGATGTTGTAGACAACATGAAGCCAAGGTGTGTGTGTGTGTGTGTGTGTGTGTGTGTGTGTGTGTCCCACTTTGACAGTCTCTTATGTTTAATTTCTATAGTTAGATTTTTCACATTTAAATAGTTGGTGGATTTTTTTCTAAGACAGAGTCTTACTATACAGTTCAGGCTGGCCTTGAACTAACAATGATCCTCCTGCCTCAGCCTCCCAAGTGTTTCAATTACAGGTGTGCACCACCATGCCTGGCTTCCAATATCAATCTTTATGCTAAATCCACCTTCAAATGAGACTTTAATACTTTCCATATAACACAGGCACCTTCCTTAGACAATATTCCTAACCTTCCTTCCCAGTCCTTTCTGAAATTGATTTCTTCATTTTAGTTTCTGTATGTTATAATCATCTGATTCATTATTGTCATCATTATTTTAAACTGCCACTTATATGAATAGTAAGTATAAAATATGCATTTATTCCTTCTTTGATGTATTTCCTTGCTTACACAGATGTGAATTGATGACCTAAATTATTATCCTTTAAAAACTCTTTAAGAACTTTTAAGAATCCTTTAAGAACATCGTTATGCATTTCTTGTGGGGTAGATCTGCTGGTGATACATTCAGTTTTTGAGAAAAATATTTTTCCTTCATTTTTGAAGATAAACTTGCCATACACAGAATTCTTGATTGGTGTTTATTTTTTTTTCTTTCTTTCCACACTAAGTATTTAAGCCCTTCTCTTCTTGATTACATGGTTTCTGATGAGAAGTTTGGTGTCTTTCTTATACTCATTCTTCTACAATTAAAATACCCATACCCTGAGTATTTTAACATTTTCTTTCCATCTTTCGTTTCCTGCTACTCAAACATGAGTTGGGAAAGTATTTCCTAGTGTTTCTTGTTTCATTGGTTGACTGGTTGATTGAATGGTTCTTTTAATACTGCTTAATGTGTCTTCAGCTTCCTTGAAATGGAGCTTGATGTCTGTCATTATTTTTGGAAAATTCTTAGCCACTATTATCTCAAAAAGTTTTTTTTTTCTTTTGCTACATTACCTTTTCCTCTTCTGGTGCTCTTCATATATGTTACCCCTTTTGAAATAGACCCAAAATTGTTTGATGTTATGTTTCATATCTCTTTACTCTTTTTATGTTTGTATTTTTAGGTCTGGAAGTTTCACATGACCAATCTTCAAGATCAGTGATGCTTTTGTTAGGCATGTGATACCCATTAATAAGTCATCATGAATATTCTTCATTCTTATTACAGTGATTTTAACTTCTAACACTTCTTTTTGAATCTTTCCCAGAGTTTCCATCTTTCTGCATACATTGCTGATATGTTCTTACCTGATGTCTTTTATCATAACCTTTTATGGTCTAGATTTTGCCTTGGTCCCAAATTCATATGTTGGAGCCATGACCACAAGTAATTTGAATGTGACTACATTTGGAAACAGGGTATTTAATGAGGTGATTATTAAAAGGAGTCCCGTAGGTGTGTCTTAATGAATCTGACTGATGTTCTTATAAGATGAGAACATTGAGACAAAGACATCAGGGATGGATGCGCACAGAGGAAAACTCATGAAGGACTTGGCAAGAAGATGGCCATCTGCAGGTCATGGAAGCAAGACAAGCCTCAGAAGAATCAAAACCTGAAACACCTTACCTTAATCTTGATCGTCTGTCCTTCAGAACTGTGAGGAAATAAAGTTCATGTGTTTAAAACATCTAGTCTGTAGCACATTGTTATACTAACCTCAGGAAACTAACACAGAGCCCCAAATGTATTTGACATATTTCTTTAAAATTCCCTGTCTGAAATTTTGACATATGCATCATATCTGAATCTGATTCCTACACTGCTTTTTGTCTTCATACTGGGGATGTGTACATGTTGATGATGGGAGTACTATTTGGTTTTCTTTTGTCTTTTTGAGTGCCCTGTAATTTTTGTTGAAAGCCAGACATATCATGTTGAGTAATTACAATTTAGATGACTAGTCTCTGACTGTGAGGATTTATGTCAATCTGGTGGCTTTACTTACTCTCTACTGTAGGTGTGAATGATTCCATGTTTCTCTGGCTTCCTTAAATTTGTCATTCTCTTCGACTCCTTAAGGCCTTCTGCTCACGGAAAGCATGCATTCTGTAGCTCTTTCAGAATCTTTTTATTGTGGTCACAAGGTGGTGTGAGGGAAAGTCTTTGAAAACTTGTGACTAAGTCTCAGTCTTTTTGTCAGTCTGCATCTGTGGGCTATGACCATCACAAGTGTTTTCCAGTGGTAAAACTTTTTTCACCCTCTGCATTGAGACTGAAAGGCAAAAGGAAGCTAGAGGGAAAGGAATCCCTTCTCCAGCTGGGATCAGGTTCAGCAGAAGTCTTTTCCCCTGGAAAGCAGTTGTCTCTTCTTATGGAGAATACTGTGGGTGAATTTCTCACTGATTAGTCTTCCCTTCTCCCACCAGGGTCACTGTCTTGGTTACTTTTTTCTTGTTGTTGAGCCAAAATACCTGTTGTCCAAAATGAAGGGAGGAAAGGTTTATTTCTTACAGTTTGGAGGTATCAGGCCATACTCAGCTGGTTCCAAGGCAGGGTAGCATGGCTGGGGAGTAGCCATTCGTGGTGGCTGCAAGAGCAAACAGGGAAAAACATGCTTCCTTCTCTACCTTATATTGTATGTTGGCTCCACCCCTGGTCGGGTGCAGAACTCACACTGCCAATCTCAGCTCTAGACAACAAACCAATCACAAATGCTAGATTCAGCTGCTTCCATGACTGCATGAGGTTTGAGGGGCCACCTAGACATAAATCATAACAGTCACAGATGCTAATTCTTGGCTTTTCATAGGGATAAAACTCATGGACTTTCTCTAAGACTGGTGCTTGGACTTGTTCCCCCTTAACCTACCTACA
>RJWT010047091.1:0-11344 GCA_004365215.1 Cuniculus paca | reverse complement strand
TTCTCTTCTTCCGTTTTTCCTTCCCTCTCCTTTCTCTCTCTCTCTGCACACTTTTCTTTTTCCCCCTTTTGCTTCTGCCCCTGCCCTTCCTTCCTTCCTTCCTGCCTTCCTTCCTTCTTCCTTGTCTTTCTTTCCTTCTGTCTCTCTTCCTGTACTGCAAATTAAACCTAGAGCCTTCATATTGAACTACAGCCCCAATTGTTATCATTTTTATAATTTGATTTTGCGACAGGGTTTCATTAATTTGCTAACAACTCCAGGTTGTGATCAAACTTAGCAATCTTTCTACCCAAGCCTTCCAGAATGCTGGGACTTTGGACAAGGACCACTATTCCTGGATAGTAATCATATTTGCAAACCAAAATTAGAGATAAAGTAAAATATTGTTTAATGAACTAGGAGATGACAGGGAATTATAAATTTAATTCAAAAAGGAGTTGAAAATATTTAATCTGTATAGCTATGATATAATCATGGGTTTAAGGAAATGTGTACTCACTTGTTTTTTTATTCATCCATTTATTGAAACATTTATTTACACAACTAAATTATTTCTAATATTCCAGGCACTAGAGCCTATCCAGTAATATATCAAATAATACTTTTTAGTACAATTTGTTGGTTTATAATAAATAAAGACATTTCCTTAACTGGGTTAAAATGTCTCAGTATTGAAATTTATGGCATAAAGGCTTAAGAGTCATCAATTTGTTTGTATTTTTATGTGAAAACATTGAATTCTTGAATATAGCCAATAAAGAACTGGATACATTAGATTTTTCTCTTTTTCTTCATAAATAGAAGGACATCATGAGTAGGTCTCAAAATATATTACTTAAGGCCATCTAAAGCATTCTCAAAGATGGTGTTCTGATAAAATTAATAATATAGTTTTCATAAAGCAGTATATTATTAAATTGTAAGTTTATGTTCCTATCAAGACTCTTAGGTTTACAGTCAAAACACTAGAATGCTATAGCAGAGATTGGTATTGCAGCAACATTCATTATTTTTTAGTTCTTTTAATAATAGAGACATAGGTCCCATGTGTGATCTGGACAAAAAAAAATGCCCAACTAGAGACTATTTTCCCCAGACTCTTTTGTGTGGACCTATATAAACTATGTTTAAATCATGGCTTATGAAATATGAAAAGTTATACACAACAATTGACATATATTCTTTATTTTTTTTTATTTCTGTATACTACTGGCTTGGATTTGTTGATATTTGAAGATTCTTTTTTGGACCCAGAAATGAATACAATACTTTAAAGATAGAAGAACCTCTGAAAAAAATCCAGATCATACCTACGTATTGTTATTTGAAACAGAGTAGATTCTAGTTACTCTACCTTGGTATCTTTGTTACAGCAAATTAGCTCATACCTTGACTAATGTAAAACATAATTCTGTGATTACAGAGCTTTTGGACTATTTAAGATATTATTTAGTATTTTGCATTTTACAGGTGAAGTGTAAAGACTGTTTCAGCTCTAAGTGCTTATGAGCCTAAAACTAAAGGTGATTGTGCTACCACAGAAAATCACTGGTATTTCTAAATCACAGGTACCTCACCTTTATCATACCAGGAAGATTAAATTAATGTAGTGCAATAATTTTATAATAACCTTTAACAAGCAAAAGTTCCATTTCAAACTCTACATTTCTCCTAAGAGATACTATGTATTTCCTAAAATCCACTTTTGAAGCTGTGTAACATTAGTATACTGCATGTTATGACTATTAATTGCTTCTTTAACTACATAAAAATGGTGGTTGGAATAGGGAGAGTTTTATGTAAATGTGGGCATCATAAAATAAACTAAAGAAGAAAAATTCTTAGTGGAGAACAATGGAGGAAAATGTAGACTGTATGTATGACTTTCTGCCACCAAAAATGAGAACAAAAAAACTAATTTAATATTTGTCATAGAGAATATTTGATCTAATGCACTTAAGGAAGAGCATATTCAAAAAGGATGGCTAATCATATTGTTAGATATTCTGTAATGTTTTTAGTGATTATTGAATTCAGTTGATTATACTACATTACTAGTGAGACCAGGGTTCAATCCTTATGTGCGGCCAGGTGACTGTTCCTGATTCCAAATCTATATAGCATGCCCCTAACTTTGGCCAGTTGTTTCCAAAATTTATACTTTTTGTCACAAAAGAGATTGAATATGTATGCATCAGCAACAATCTATTCTCACTGCTAGGAAAATTTCTCAAGACATATGGTAGGTCAGCAACGTCATTTTAGCATTTAGCAGCATGTGTTGTCATATTGAGAAATAAAGCAGGTATTTGTCAGCTATCCAATTGTAATTGAATATTTGAGTTAGAAATCGGATAGAATATAAATGGTGAACATGAGGACTTATGTCATTTACTAAAGCTACTACCAATTCAGAGTCTCAAGTGACTGAGGCCCACATAGTTATTTTGGCCTTCACTGTGACGATCTACCATGGTGGAAATGATGATGAATTAAGCAGTTCATGCCCCATCTAATGTGATAGAAAAAACATAGTAACAGAAGCTCATCTACCTGCTGTTTGACATATATGGGATTACTCTACAGAAGTATCATAAAACAAATGTGGATGGGTTCTAAATTACTGATGATAGCACGAATTATAGGAATTTAATGAAAGGCAATCATGATACTTAGAATTTTATCATAATCATTTGTTTAAATGCATCCCTCCACTACACACTGACTTATTTAAGAAAGAACATCTCTTGTTTGCTCTTTTAATCACAAATGTAACATGGAATATGGCATCCCATACACAGATGTTAAGAAATTTTATAGACCTGGTATAAACATTGAATTACACAACAGTCTCAGTTATCTACTATATAAATTTCATTTGCATAAAGATGTCTAAATTTTGTTGTTTTAAAAGTTTGCTAGTATAAATATAGTTAGAGATGTACAGGCATATTATTAATAGTAGAAAAAACCTAAAATTACATTTAATTTATATAAATTACAACAATGGAAAAATATTCTTTAATCTTGCTTAACTAGGTTTTGATGCAGACGTTAAATGGGCTTCAGTTCAGCATGCATCTCAACAGAGTGATTAAGAAAAGTATTTGCTTAGTTGCTGGATTTTATGTAAGCTAAAGCAGATGAGAATAAAAAAGAAATAAACAGTAATTAAATTACACAGAAATTTCTGGATGAAATAAAACAATTCTTTACAGTTTCTAGGTAATGGCAAAAGTGTTTCTGGAAAGAACAGCATAATTAACAGCAGTGTAAAGTTTTGCTTTACATTCTTTTGGCAATTGAGTCTACTAAGTTGAAAGCTGTTAAGTAAAGTATTTGAGCTTCATATTAATTTGCATTTCACTTGACTGCTTTTTATTGTTTTGTAAGCATGAAAAAGAGAGGTTTGGGTTCAACATCACAAATTACTGTAAAAAAAATTAAAAATCGCTGCTCAAGCAGCTTTTTCTACTGGGGTTGTCATGCTGTGAGTAAAAGAGGAGGGAAAAAAACAAAGAAAAGAGAAAGAAGTGTTGATTTTTTAGAAGCATTTCAGCACCAGATCTGCACTATCAAAAATAGTCTCCGAACATAGTTAGAGTTATCTAGAAATTCAGCAGTTTGCAAACAAGTGCGCTAGGGAGTAGTTTTTTCACACTAAAATATTTTTGCTACACATCAGCAAGTCCTTGAGGAAAGCCTGCTGGCTCCAAAAGCCTGCAGTTTGCTGTTGAAATAGCAGAGCATTAATATTTAGCCAGTGTTAACAGGGAAGCAGTGACGTTACTGCTCTTTGTGTAGACTACTACGTTTGACCAAAATGGTTTCACTGCTGAGACTATAAAGCATAACTCTATTTTAATATTTAGTTTTTCCTCCTTTACACTTTGCTCTTGCTATTTTTTTGGAAGTTCTAATTATATATGCTACTTATTATTTTCATAGATGATCACAAAATACAAAGTGAAAAACTACTGATTTCTGGAAATAGCAAGGCATATTGTGTAAGTGTGCACACGTATTTATTCTTGTATGTATGTATGTTCAACTGTGAATTTACCATTAGTTCTGTTTTTTCTAGTCATTGGACAAAGTTAATATTAGAAGCAAAGAGTATCTTGCTTCAGGTGTGTTATTACCTAGGTGTCTTAGTTCTCTGAACTATTACGAACTGTGTTATTTCACAATAGTATCCTTCACACCTCATTAGAATATTTCAGTTTGCTTTTTGCTATGTCAGTTTCCTCTCATAATTAACATAGGCTTCAATAATTATTATATATTAACATTATATTGTATTAATCAATTGTATAATAACTATATTATATTAATATTAATAATTCATATTTCTAAAATGTAATCTAAAACATTTTAAGGTCATTCAACTTCTGATCCTCTTATTTTAGTATATGTATCTAAATATCTAGCTATGTGTTTCTGTTTAGATGTATGTGCATAATAGCACAGATATGTAAGAAAAAACAGTTTTAATAAACCAGAACATAGCAACTTTTATAGAAGGAGCTTTGATATTGGCAGCCGTCCAGACAGAAAATACAGTTGTTTATATATTTGCTCATTAATGAAATGGAATGATAACAGTTTAATTCATTCTCATTTCATGTTTTCTATGTTTGAAAGAAACTTTTTAATGAGCACTCTAAAGGTTTTTCTGGAGCCCTGCTGTTAAGATTTGTTTTCCTTTTGTTTCAACTAGACATAAATTAATGAAATAATATTGAGTGAGGTGTTTGGACTCACCCTAAAATCCTCCTAGTCTATCTGTTGAAGAGTTTTACTATAAATTTCATTGACTGAAAATCATGCAATCTACAGCTTTTAAGACTTAGGGGCTGAGATATGTTAATGAATGATATTGAAGATGTCAAGTAATGGAAGCATTCCAGGACTATTTAGGGGAACTAAGAGCCTGTCACAGTTCGAGAAGCTGTTGTATAGCCTCAGGTTTATCTTGAGACATACAGACAGGGAGATAAAATGCATATAATCCCTACAGAATAACAGTCTTTGCTGTTGTACTGGAAAGGGATTTGTTTTGTCAGATTCAGTTAAATGTGGGCAAATGGAGAGAAATCAGTGCTGAATACTCATAATTGGAAAATGAGGGCAAAAACTGAAAGATGGAGTCATTGGTGGGTTAATACTTGTCAACTTGATCAGATTGAGAAATACTTCGGTGATTAGTAAAGCATACTTCTGGCGTTCCTGTGAGGGTGTTTCCAGAGATGACTGGCATGTGTGACAGCAAAGCAAGGGAAAGGATACCCACCCTCAGTGTGCATGGTGGTACCACCCAACAATCTTGGAGCCCCAAGAGAATAAAATCAAGTGAAGAAAGGTTTAATACAGAACATGTTCCACCTCTACCTCTGATGAAGAGTAAACATCTTTCCTCTTCCACACCCTTCTGCCATTTTGTTTCTGCCTCATCATAGGATTAAGACACTGGAGCCACCTGATCATGAAACTGTAAGCCAAAAACTCTTTCCTTCAAGTTTTTCTCAATTGTTTTGTCACTGTAGTGAAGATATGACTAATCCAAGGTTCACCTCACTTTATTTGTACAGCCAAGTCCTGTCTGCTAATCCACATTTATGAGCCACCTTCACTTGGGAAGTCATTGTAAAGCTGGCATTTTCATTATTTCCTGACTCCATTTTGCCTAAGATTTGCCACAAGGAACCTCAACAGCAAAAAGCTAAATATCAGCATCTCCAAATGATAACAGAAGTCAGGACCATTTGCACATCTGACATCAAATTAGGAAAAACAAGGACAGAACTTATTTTTGGTTAATGAGTACACCAAGAATTATGAAGACTATATTTTCTGCTTTTTATCAACCACTCTTCTTATTGCCTTTTTTAATTTTTTTTCCTGAAAGGCATTATTGTGCTAAAATGAATTGTAAACCCTTCGATGAAGCAGAGCAAAAGAATTTTCATGTAATCAAATCACATTCTGGGCCTGAATCCTACCATGCAACACCTGTTTTCACTTAATATTTTCAAAAGGCAAAAAGAACATACTTGTCATAATAAAGGAACAATGTTAGCTTGCGGGTATTACCATGGGTCACTGTTACTTCCAGAAAAAGACAAGATTTGGAACAGAGATCTACTGAATTCTTTTTTCATTTTAAATAGTACCCTAACAACTCTGTTTAGAAAAAGATTAGGTGATCTGTTACTCTTCCATTCAATTATGATTGAACTATAATAGAATTAAAGCCAAATGAATATTTGAAAAACTAGCTAAACTTCAATGCATTTTTGAAAGTGTTTTGAAATGACTCTTTAGAAGCTGTGCCCACTTTTTCAAGATTAATTCTTCACCACAAATAGGAAAACAATTTTATAAGGAAGACTCAAAGATTTTTTAAAAATACTGAATTCACATTCTTTATCATGTGATTTTCCTCTCACTGCCTATGAGAATTTTTTTCAAGCTGAATTTCTATCTCACACATTTTCTTGTAAATTCTATGTTGTCAATGTGGCAGTCACCTCCACGAATAGCACCAGTGATAATTCCCTCTCCATATTCATTGCTTCCACTGTCACCTCACAATTGTATTAGGATTAGGCTATGTCCACTAATGGTGGATAAGATAGCAAAAAGTACAACTTTTACATCACATCTCAGATTGCTTATGCAAGGGAAGCTGGCCATCATATTCAGGAGCTGCATGGAAAGATTCAACTTGTGGGATTGGCACATGCAACTGTCCAGTCATGTGAGGAAGCCAGCCTTGAGGTGAATCTTCTGAGCTCAGTAAACATGCAGAAGAATATGACATTTAGCATATTTGCTGTGAATTTATGAGATATCCCAAGCTATAGCCAATCACCTAAGCCATTCCCAAATTTCTGACCTACAGATACTGTAAGATAATAAACACTTATTCTTTTATTTAAAGCAACTAAATTTGTTACCAGCAATACATAGCTAACAAACTTGTGTGATTAACTTTGCCTTGTGAAAGATTTGACGGAATGATCTCTCCAGAGATCATTGATAGGAGATGGGCAAATCCTTCTAAGATCCTCAAATCTATGTACTTGTAGACACTGCTGTGATCAATGGAATATGTTGTTGAGAAGTTTGGGAGTGGGGTGATTGTCCTTGCTGTAATGAAAGCAAAAAATACTGCCTGATTTTTAAAAGTATTTCTCAGGTTTATATTTATAACAAAATGAGGAAATTCTGTTAGCTACAACCAAGCATAATTTTTATGTTCATCTTTGTAAGCAGAAACACGGTACCCCAAAAATGCCCACATTCTCATCTTTGGAATATGTTGTCTTTCATTATAAAAGGATCTGAAAAGATGTCAGCACCTTGAAATTTTACAAGTAGGAAAATAACATGACTCAGACACAAATAAAGTTATGAGCTTGGAGTCAGGATTTGTTTTAGGCCTTTGAAATTTATAGAAGAATGTTCACAGCTGGAATTTAAAATTATTTGGTAATGATGACTTCTTTTCTTCTTTAAATTTTCTTTTCCTCTTTGGAAAGTTAATGTCACTGCCATTGTTACCATATGCCTGACTCACAACTTTATTTGGAAACAGGTAATTCATTTCTTGAGTTTCACAAATTCATAGATGATGAGAAATATAACTAGGGATTCGTTATATCCAGAACTTCACTAACATATGCAATGTAGGTTAGATTTGTGGATTTGGAACTGATTAGACCTTGGACTTATAAATTTATGCTATACTGTTATGGGTTGATATTTGGGAAAACTTTGGAATAAGATGAATGCATTTTACATAGCGAAATTTTATGACTCTTTGGAAGCCAAGTGGTGGACTATGAAAAGCTGCACAGCATTCCTGACAAGACATCCACTCCTAATTCCTGAACCTTAGGTGGCAAAGGGGCTTTACAGATGTAACTAGTTTAAAGATCTTGAGATGGTAGATTATTTGGCTGGAACCAGTATAATCATATGCATCCTTATACTGTGAAGCAAGAACACAGCACACAAAATATCAAAAGACAGACTTAAAGATGGATGTTATGCTGCTGGCTTTGTAAATGGAGGGTGGGGCCATTGGCCAGTGAATGTTACTGGAATCTCTAGGAAAAAAAAATGCAGGCTTTTGACATCTTTATTTTAGACTTCTACAACCAAATATAGAATCTCATTGCCAAAAATTTATTGTTATTTTCTGCACATGTACTTTTTATTTACCTTTTCAGGAAATTTTATGTTTATTTTAACTTTTTAAAAGTGTAACTGTGAAACCGTGGACTTAGTTTTCTTTGTATGTATCATTCATAAGCTTCACTGACTGCTAATATACAAAATGCATTGTTTAAAATAATTAAAGTTAGAAAATGTATAACCATTTTTTTCAGTTACTCGTTTTAGTATGTTATCCTGCCTTTTTCATTCTGTCTGTCCCCATCACTGACTGTTTTAAAAAGAACAGAGTATGAATACCTATATTAAAAAGAACAGAGTATGAATACCTGTATTTCTCAATATATGTGTAAGTATGGCCATGTACAAAATACGCGATGATTTAGTACTACATAGTTTTTATCATTGATTCTTTCTTCCTAGTCATAGAATTTATACTTACATTTGTAATTTTGAGTTGTAGAAATGCTTTTGAGATCAAGAAGGTAGAGTAACAAGAAAAGAATAACTCAGTTGGGTGTGGTGGAGTTTGCCTGTAATCTCAGTATTCTGGGAAGCTGAGGCTGGATAATTGCTGGTTTCAACCCAGCCTGGGCAATTTAGCAACTTAGTGAGATCCTGTCTCAAAATAAAAATGAAAAGAAAATAAAGGGCTGCAGATGTAGCTCAGTGTAAAGGCCCTAGATTCATATCTTTAGTACCTCAAGAAAAAAAAAACAGAAAGAGAAAAGAGCGAGAGAGAAAGGTATAACTCATATCTTTAGCAAACAAATGTAAACACAATTAAGGAAGAAAAGTACCAAAAGAACAACAAATAATATAGTAGGATTGCTAAATGAGTTTGATGACTTTGTATCTTCATTTCTTTCTTTCTTTCTTTCTTTCTTTTTTTTTTGCAGCACCAGGGATCAAACTCACAACCTTAGGCCACTGAACTAAATCCTCAGCCCTTGTCTTTTTGAGACAGGGTCTTACTATGCCATTCAGGCTGGTCTTGAGTTTACTTTGTAGTCCAGGCTGGTCTCAAACTCACAACAATCCTCCTGTCTCACCCTCCCAAGTGCTGGGATTACAGGCGTGTGCCACCAGGCCCAGCTATATCTTCATTTCTGCCACCTTTGAGAATATTCCGAGGACAAAAGTGACAACATGCATTATGTAGCTACTCAAAAGCTGTAAAACATAAATATTTATGTTAAATAACTAAACTAAACTAAACTAAACTAAAGACTTTGTTGGGTATTACGATTCACCATTTTTAGTGAATGCTTACCTTGGATTTTTCACTGAGTTCTTTTCACTTTATATCAATTGAAGTGATTCCAAAGATAATGGGACTGAGGGTTCTAATATTTTCCTAGCAGGGACTAGACATTGGATTCCCTCTCCACACTGCAAAAAAGAAAAAAAAAAGGGAAAATGTAAATGGATTTTTAAAATATCTATAAATTATATAAATTTTGGACATCTAACATATTTTCAAATGACCTTTCAGCTCAAGCAATCATAAAACATTTTGTTAGTCAACAAAAGAATAGCTATAAATAGACTACAAGAAGTCCTTAAGTGATAGCTTGCTATTACTTTGTCTCATTAATAAACTAACCCAAATATGGATTTTAAGCAAAAAACAAATATAACGTATGAGTTAATCAAAATTAGCCTCTCTAGGAAGAATCCCTTGATCATACTTGACCAAAATATTCTCAATCAGAAAGTGAATGGGCTCTGTCCCATGGATGCCAGTTCCTGCCATCAGGATGGTTATAATCAGATGATGGTAAATTGATCCTTTCTGGGGCTAGTCAATGGAAAATTACTAAGTCTTTGCACCAAACCTTTGACTTGGCGATAGACAAGACCCAACAGATGACTTCAAAGTTATTCATAAAAGAAAGACTTTCTCAGACAATAAGACAGATAATTAAAACATGTGAGCTCTGTCAAAAAACAATCCTCTTAATCAAACTATAGTTCCTCCGGTTATACAGAGACATGGTAAATACCCTGGGAAAGACTGGCAACTTGATTTTACTCATATGCCAACAAGTAAGGGACTCCAGTACTTTTTGGTCTGGGTAGATACTTTCACAAACTGGGCTGAAGACTTCCCTTGTAGATCAGAGAAAACACAATAGGTGATAAAAGTGTTCGTTTCAGAAATCATCATGCAGTTTGGACTTCCTAAGAGCTTACAGAGTGATGATGGACCTTCTTTTAAAGCAACAGTCATGCAAAATGTCTCTCAGGCTCTGGGCATTCTCTATCACCTCCACTGTGCCTGGAGACCCAATCATCAGGAAAGATAGAAAAGGTAAATGAGACCCTAAAAAGATATCTTCATAAAATGCCTCAGGAAACTCAACTTCAGTGGGCTCATTTACTACCTTTAGCTTTATCAAAATATGAAATACACCTCAAATTCTAGGCCTCAGTCCATTTGAAATGTTTTATGGATGCCCTTTTCTTACTAATGATTTTCTTTTCGATAGAGAAACAGATGCTGTACTAAAAGACGTCATCTCATTGGCTAAATTCCAGCAAACTCTTCAAGAGCTAACAGAATTTCAGCCTAAAGAAGAGAAAAATCCTACATTCCATCCTGGAGATTTAGTACTGGTAAAGTCCCTTCCCTCATCATCTCCTTCCCTAGGACCAACTTAGAAAGGACCATACACCATGATCTTGTCTACTCCTTCTGCCATCAAGACAACAGGCCTGGACTCTTGGATACATCACACCAGACTCAAGCCCTGGAAACCAGAGACATAACTGAAGACTTAAAGCTGTGTGCCTACCCAAGATGAAATTGCCTGGTGTCCATCAAGAGCCTTTAGATAGACCCTCTGTGGGGTATCTATGACTACCGATCAGCAACTATGACCCCTTTCAGCCTGAAGAAGCCAGATCGGTCATCGCCCATTTCTCCCTCACAGCAGTTCAGGATACTTCTTTAGAGGAGGGAATGTTATAGGCAGCTGAGTTAGATAGAAATATTATAGGCAGTCAGATAGGGCCAGGCCCTCAAGGAAGCTGACACAGAGGAGCAGATGTCTTGTGACCTTGGAGGAAACAGACACTTTCCGCTGTGGGCCAGATCTCAAGACAAAAGGCAAAACAAATGTAAACACAACCCAAGTATCAATATTCTAAATAAGCATGG
>RJWT010047090.1:0-11357 GCA_004365215.1 Cuniculus paca | reverse complement strand
GCCTACTCTCTCAGTCTATCTCCATCTCTGTCTCAAGTCTCTCCATGGAGTGTTCTTTTTCATTGCTTCTGCTTTCTCATCCCTCACCCTGCTATGTCCCTGAGATGCATCCACTGTACCCACTCCCAGCATGCACAAGGCTGTGGGGACAGCCTCTGTCTGCTATGTCACCTGCTAATACTATCACTTGAAGTCTGAATGTGCCTCTTCCCTTTGGCCATCCAAGTGTACCAAGAAAGCCTCCCTCGCACATTTGTACTTGATGACCTCATAGGTTTTTGTGTACGCCTCTACAAACCAAAAACAAACAAACAAACAAACAAAAAGTTATAATCGTTACTAAAATGAGAGTCTACCATCTAAAATTCTGTGTTCTTGGAAGGCAAGGGACCCCTGTCTGGTCATCCTGGTATCTGGAAATTCTGGTAAGACAGGCGCTCAGAAAATATTCCCACCTAATTAATGGAAAGATAAGAGAATGACATTTCTATGATAATTCCCATTAGGTTGCATGTATAAGAAATCTAAGGAAAACCTTTGGGCCAGATCCTTGTCTTCATATCATTGTAAGCTCATCTACACTGACCTTCAATTCAAATGCCCTAATGAGTCACACCTTTAAAATAAGTCACTGCAAATTCTGTATTTAAGACATGAAAGGAAGAAAAGGCAGGAGTAAACATTCATTGATCTTGTGCTATGTACATGCCAGAACACTAGTCACTTTACATACATTAACTCAGGTAATTGCTGATAGGTGATGCTTTAAACCACATTATTTTAGAGAAGAGGAAATTGAGATCAAGGAAGGTTAAATACCTTGGCCTTTGGGGACAGAGATAAAACAAGATTGGCTATGTGTAGACAATTGTTGAAATTAGGTGATGGGTGTATGGAGGCTTACACTACAGTCAGTCCTCAGTGTCAGAAGCGGGTCTGGAACCTCACTCATATCCAAATACACAGATGCTCAAGACCCTTAAATAAAATGACATAACAGTCTTTGCATGTAATCTTTGTACATCCTGTGCATTTCTAAATGAAGTATAATTTCTAGATGATTTTAAATCATTTCTAGACATTTATAATATGCCAATAGTTGCTAGACTATATTTTATTGTATTTTCAATATATTGTTTTTATTGCTGTTTTTATTTTTCAAATATGTTTGATCCAGGTTGGTTGATTCCATGGATGAGGAACCTGTGGATAGGAACTGGCAACTGTGTTACCAAATTTCTAATGTGTTTGAGGGTTTTTTTTTATGACAAAATGATATAAAAAGTTGCCTGCTATCACTCAAACAGTGTGTTCTCCATTGCCACATGATAAGCCAACCTACATACAGTAGCTTAAAACCATACGTTTATTACACTACAGTTTCAGTAAGGCAAGAATCTGGGCTTGGCTTAGCTGAATGTTGTGGGGTCGGGGTCTTCCTGGGATTCTGTCCTCTCATGGAAGACTGGTATGGCAGGATCCAGTTGTAAGTCCCTGCATGTCAGGCCCTTCCTGACTGTGGTCCAGGAATATCAGTTCTTTGCCCAGTGGGCCTTTCCATGATGGGCTTTGCTTTTCTTAAAATGAGAGCTGTAGGATAGAAGTAGTGAAGGAACCCTGTGTTGGGAGGGCCATCCCATCATTTCTACTGCATTTTGTTTATAAAAGCAAGTCAGTAAGTGGAGTCCACACTCCAGAGAAAGACACTAAAAAAGCAAGGAATAACTGGAGGCCCTCTTGGAGCCTACCTACCTGAGCTAGTAAGTGGCTTTGCTAAACCTTCTTCTATCTGACATCAAATCCATCTGGATTTTCTTCTGCTCTCAGCAATGTTATGGATTCATTATTGACATCTGAGAGCTTATCTCCAGTTAACATATCAGGTTGACCCAACAGAATGTAGGCTGTACAATAAATGTGACTCAGCATTATAAATGCTTGGTGCTAGACTGGGAAAATGGAATGTAGCAGACAAGGAACAGGAAACCCTTCTCTGAGAAGGGGTGCAGTGGAAGCCCTGAGAGACAGTGACTAGGAAGAGAAACAGACAAGAACGATTGGAGCTTTCAGCCGGGCCATCAATTGTAACCAGAACTGGGTTATCCTTTTCCCACCAACCCCTAGCAGTGTCTAGTTTACCATAAATGGTCTTTATATGTTGGTGGAGGGAATACAAACGCAAGAAAGGAGAGCAGGCGGGGCAGGTGAATCAAGAAAAGTGGAGTCCAGTAAGAGCAACCCAGAGTCTCTGAAGTGTGATGGTCAGGACCACAGGAGGAGGAGCAAAGGCCCACAGTAGGGCATCTTTGGGTGCCTGTGCAGGCTCAGGAGCCTGCTCGGGGGCACTGGCCATGCCCTTGTGATTTCCTACTGGGGGCAGATCCCTCTCACATCTTCTGCACTCCAGCTCCCAGATGAGCGGTGGTGCCCTGGCAGACTCCAGGCTCTGTTGATGTGACCAGCAGAGATGTCCCTGCCAGACTTTGCACAGTGTGTGTCCTGTGGGCCTAGGGTGTGTAGAGAGCTCTGAGGTGGCCTGAGAAGGGGAAGTTGAAAGACCCTGTGTCTGGGTTCCCAACTTCTGTTTCTATAGAAGCATCGTCGGATATTGGTCGAGAACATTGGGGAATGTGGTTTCCATTGCTTAGGCTCCATTGCTAACCAGCTGTGTTACTCTGCTCAGGTGAAATCTCTCTGTGTTTGTCCCTCTGCTACTAATCTATGGCATGGTAGGGGTGGGGATTTGTGGTATACATTGCTTAGGCTTTTTGTGCATATGAAATTAAGTATTTTGTGTACAACAGTTACTTCTGGCACCTACTAAAGGCTTGACGAATGTTAACCATTACGGTAATGTTATTATATAGGTGGTCTGCTGCCTCCCAGTGGGTCCTGCTTGAGGGCCGGCATGACAGGCAAACTCTGTCCTTTCGCAAGGTAGCTTCAAGAAATGCTCGCTCCCAGAGGGCCTCCGTCAAAATGGGAGCTTCTGCTTTCATCTCAGACATGAGGGAGACGGGCACTGTGTCAGTCCTGGGAGGCTTTGGGCCTGGGGCGGGGGCTGGAGTTTTTCTTATGTTTGTGTTGTTTTACTTTCAGAACGCAAGTCCTCAAGGGTTGGGGGAGCTGCAGCACACAGGGGATGCTGAGCACCCAGGAGCCTGTGCGGCTGTGATTAGATGGCTTAGGCCCAGCAGCAGCAGCTGTTAATCCTGACTATTAATTAGAAGATATGGAGAGAGAGTCCCAGCCTGCGAGCTCAGTTAAGCCTGAGCAGCCCTCTGCCTTCGTCTGTAGCCTAATTCCCTTTGAGACTTGGGTGAGTGTGGGCCCCAGGAGAAGCACCAAAGGGTCAGCATCAGCAGACACCTGCCACAAAGGCCCTGGTGTCTCCGCTCCCAGAAGAACTATCTCTTCCACTGAGACAGCGCTTTGCGGTTTCCTGAGTCCATTCGAATGTCCTGCAAAAGCATGTGTTTTCATTCCTGTTTGGAGGAGCAAAAGGGGAACCCTGGAGGGTTTGTGGGGTTTGCAATCATAGTTATGGGGCCTCAGTGCTTCCCAGGGACTGATGCTCATGCCATTCACTCCACAAGGGCTGGGACAGAAGAAATGCTGGTGCTCAGCTTGCTGGGAGAACCTATCCATGACCTTATGGGTCATTGTGTTGGACCTGCAACTCCTGTCCTTACTGGCATGAGTTGAGCTGGCCATGCTTAGAGAGAGCCTTCTTCCCTCCCAGGGCCTAGAGGGTCCCATCCTAACTTCACCCTGGTCACTAAGACCCTCCAACCTTATCTCCTGGTGTTTCCCACTGCTACCAGGGTCTCTACCTGGACCTCCATCTACATTTGCAATTAGAACTCCATATCTGATCATGCTTTCTTTTTCCCACTACCAGCAGAGGAAGCCACGCTAGGAAGTTCGGTGCTCACTTCTACACATGGAGAGGCTGACAGAGAGAGGATTGTCCAGGTTAGGATTCCAGAATGGGAGGGAGGGAGCAGACTCTAGGATCAGGTTTGTGGCTCCTTTTGGAAGGATATACACTTCCCCACTCTGCCACTCTGCACTTTTCCTCAAATTGTGCTATGTTGTGCTATGCTTGTGCTGTTTTCCCTGTTCCATCCTCCCATGAACTTTCTCTGTTAATTCAGAACCCAAAACAAGCCCTGACTTTTTCAGCATTCCCTGTCTACAGTGAGAGCCATCCACTTCCCTTTTTCCCAGATTCCCCTGCATGTCATGGATACCAGGGGCACATGATGCTCCAGGGGCACAGAGTGGGAGAGACCAGCACCTGGAAGAGGTGGGGACACAGAAGAGAAGAGGGAGACAGAAGTGCTGCCTCTAGCTTGGGTTTCCTTTCTGACCAGCTGTGTAGCCTGCACCAGCCCCTCCACTTCACCTTTCTATTCCCTCACCTATGAAATAAGTGTGTGGTCTGTGGTGAGGACGAGGGCCAGGGAGCTAAGGAAGAGAGTGGGAGAAAATATGCATAACTGCTGATCTGGTGGGTCTCACCAGTTCTGAGGGGAGTTGGGATGGTTGCTAGGAGCTGAGATAGCTGGAAGGGGTTATTCTTTTCTTTCTTCTCCTTTTGTATCTTATGAGTAGGGGTTTTGTGGGGCTGCACAGAAAACCCTGCAGATTGCAGGGATGAGAGTGTAGAATGTGGACTGAACTCAGAGCATCCATGTTGCAACCATCTGTCATTTGGTAACTAAGATGTTGAAGATGATGATGATGATCTCCATACCGTTTTGTATGCACATCATACTCCAGATTTAGTGTTAAGGCTTCCCAAACCTAATTCCAACTAATCTCCATAAGAGAACAGGGACTATTCCATCCTATTTCACAAACAAGGAAATAGGGACTTAGAGAGGTTTAAAGTTTGCCATTCTGCTGGCAAATGACATGTTGAGTTTTTAATTCATACTTTGCAATCACCAATGCATACAAATTCATAGCAAAGTGACACAGTCTCTTCAAGACCCCGTTTTCTCACCTGAAATAGTAATAAAACTACCTGCAAGTTTGTGGTAGCTGATTGATTTAAGTGATGCCATGTGTGCAGTAAGTCCAAGGTTGTACCTAGTCCATTTGGGAACTCAGTCACAGGTGACCTATTTTCTTGCTCTATGAGGTGTTTATGGCTTTGCTAGGGAGGCATGGAGATGCCAAGGGGCGCTTTGTGCTTAGGGGCACTTTGGGGTTTATGTCTATCCTGTCATCCACCTACACAGCTCTTCAAGAAATAGGAAAGCATGAAGAGACGACCTACTCAATCTTCTCATTTAACAAATGAGGACACCGAGGTCCAGCGAGCGAGTGATCTGATTAAGGCAGTGTGACTTGTCACAGTAGAGGAGGAACCGACACCCCTTCTTCTTATCCTCTAGGCCTGCTTCTTTCAAATGACCATTGCAGCAAACAGGCTACATTGATTTTGTTTTTCTATGTCAAACTTTTCATTATTTTGATATCATTGCAGAGTCACATGTTTTTGCAAGAAACAATAAAGAAGCCAGGACAAGTGGCTCATGTCTCTGTAATCCCAGCATTCTGGGAGGCTGAGGCAGGAGGATTGCATGTGCAAGCCCAGCCTGGGCAATTTAGTGACTTAGTGAAACCCTGTCTCAAAAAAAAATGATAAGAATAAAGGGATGAGAATGTAGCTCAGTGCAAAGATCTCGGGTTCAATCTCTAGTGCTTAATAATTATAACCATAATCATAATCAGATTCCCTGGTATAGCTCTATCCAGTTGCCTTGAGCACAACTGTGGTACCATATCAACAACCAGGAAACCAGCACTGGTGTACCAGACTTTGGTGATTTTGGTGAATCCAGATGCAAAGCACTTAGCTTTCTGCAAAGATTCATCATGTACCTTTTTGTAGCTACACTCACTTCTTTCTAGCACCTCCTCTTCATTCCTGGCAAATGATAGATATTCTGTTCCCCCTCTCTATAAAATTTGTTCATCTATGTTCTATAAATGGAATTATATAATATGTAACCTTTAGAGTTTAACTTTTTCACCCCCACACTCACCATAATCCTTTGGAGATTCATCCAAGTTGTTGCTGTATTAATTTGTTCTTTTTTACCCATGGTGTGGATGGACCACAGTGATTTAACCAATTTCCTGTCAAAAGACATCCGGGTTGTTTTCGAGTTTTGTCTGTTATGAAGATGGCTGCTACAAACATTCACCTATAGGTTTGTTGCTTTTTTTTCTTTCACCTATTGGTTTTTCTATCAACATGAATATTTATTTCTCTGAAATGAATGTCCAAGAGTGTGATAGTAACATGTTTACTTTTAGTTTAAGAAACTGTCAAGCCATTTTCTACAACGGCAGTGCCTTTCATTTGACCTTCTTATCAACAATGTGTGAGTGACTCAGATTTTTGGCATCACTGCCAACACTTGGAGGTGTCTGTTTTTCACCTTAGCCACTGTGATAGGTGTATAGTGATGTCTCGTTGTGGTTTTCAGTTGCATTTCCTAATGGCTAATGATGATGAACATTGTTTCATGTAATTATTTGCCATGTGCATGCCCTCCTTGGTGAAATATCTCTTCATGTCTTTTGCCCATTGTCTAATTAGGATATTTCTTTTACTGTTGAACTTTGAGAATCTGTTGTATAATCTAGATATTATTTCATAATTGGATATATTATTTGCAAATATTTTTGCCCACTCCATAGTATAACATTCTCAGGTCTTAACAGGACCTGTTGCAGAACAAGTTTTGCACTTTGATAAGGACCAATATATTAATTTTTCCTTTTATGCATTGTACATTTGGTGCTAAATCTAATTTATGTGAATATGTGATTTTTTTTCTTCTTTGAAAGCTGGCTAATAAGGTGGCTGTGTTTATTTTTGAATATTGAAGTAGTCCTCCATCCTTGGAAGAAAACTCACCTGGCCCTGGTGTGTAATTAGTTTTTATATATTGCTGAATCCTACATGTTAATGCTTTCTAGGAAATTGGAGATCCATATTTATTAAGGATAAAGTTCTGTGATTTTTTTGCTTCCTCTTCCCTCCTACTTCCCTTCTTCTCTCCCCTTTCTCTCCCCCTCCCTCCCTTCTTTCATCCTTCTTCTTTTCCTTCTTTCTTAGTGCTATCTTTGTTTGAATATAAAGATAATACTAATTTCATAAAATGAGTTTGGAAGTTCCACCTCCCACCCCACTTTTCTTTCTTTTATGTAAAATTGATTCTAATGCTTAAATATTTGGCAGAGTTTTCCAGGAAAACATCTGGGGCTGGATATTTCTTTTTAGGAGTTTATAAGTTGTGAATTTGATTTCTTCAATCACTGTAGGTGATTCAGGTTTCTTGTTTTGTACTGGGTGAGATGGTCATTTGCATTTCTGAGGCATCAGCCCATTTCATCTACCTGCTCCTGCTCATGTCCACAGTGTTACCCTACTGGTTTCATGTCTTCAGGGTCTGTAGTCATAGTCCCTGTTTAATTCCTGATATCGACACAGAATCTTCTCTCTTTCTTCTTCCTTTGTTACTTTAGAACTTTGCCAATTTTATTCATCCTTTCAAGAATTGGTTCTTAGCTTCATTGATTTTCCTTATTTTTAAAATTTGATTGATTTCTATTTTTGTTATTTTCATTGTTGGCTTGCTTTGCTTTCATTTCTCTCCTCTTTTTCTAAGTTGTCGAGATGGGAGGTTATAATATTGATTTGAGACTTTCCCTTTTTCTCAATACATGTACTTAGCACTATAAATTTCCTTTGCAGCACTGCTTTAGCTGTGTACCACAAAATTTGATATGTTATATATTGATTTTTATCTAGTATTTTTTATTTCTCATGACAGTTCCTCTTTGTTCAGTGGGCATTTAGGAATGTATTGTTTGGTTTTGAAGTATTTGGAGAATTTCTGCTTATCTTTTTGCTATTGATTTCTAGTTCGATTCCGGGTGGCAACAGAAGATATTATTTATGATCCCAATTCTTTCAGTTTGTTTAAGTTTATTTTATGGCTGGGATATGGTCAATATTGATGTGTGTTCTGTAAGAACTTGGGGAGAATGTGTGTTCTATTGCTATTGGGTTGAGTGTTACATAAATGCAGATTGAATTCTGTAGGTTAATAATATTGTTGAGTTATTTTATACCTTTGTTAATTTTTGTTTAGTTTTTATAACAGTTGTTGAGAAAGGGGCACTGAAGCCCTACACTCTAATTGTGGGTTTGTCTGTTTCTACTTTCTTTCTGTCAGTTTTGGTTTCATATGTTTTGCAGCCCTGTTGTCAATATGCACACATATAGGATTTGATCTTTTATTGTCACATAATGTCTCTATGTGTTGCCTAAATTTCTTTGCTCTGAATTCTATTTTAGTAGTATACTAACAGGTAGCCCTCCTGTCATCAAGTCAAGCTGTGTGATGTATCTTTTCCCACACTTTCTGTTTAAATTGTAGTTGAGTTTGAAGTTTTCATAGACAGCATTCATTTGGGTCATATTTTTAATACATTTTCTAAAGTTCTCTCTTATTCAGTGTATTTAGATCACTTACATTTAATGCTTTTTTTTTAAAAAGTGAGGACTTGATTATGCACTTTTATTTACTTTCAATTTGTTTTTTCCATTTACATTTCTGTGTTTTGTTTTTCCTGCCTCCTGTGGGTGAACTGAACATTTTATAAAATTGGATTTGGGACTTACCTATAGTGCTTTTGAATGTAGGGCTTCCTAGGAGTTTGCTAGTCATCCTGCTAAGTAGACTTATCAGTCTGTTGGCATCATTTTGCCAGTTCATGTAAGGAAAACCATTTATATGTTTAAAACATACTTGTTTTAAGTATTTTATCTGCATGTATGTAGATCTGCCTCAAATTCTGCTGCAATTTTTTTTTTTTGGTACCAAGAATCGAACTCATGACCTCAGGCTTGCCAGCCAGGTGCTGTACTGCTGAGCTATATTCCTGGTCCCTATTATAATTTTTGATCTAGTCATCACATATTATTTAGAAAACTCAAGAAGAAAGCAAAATTTATTTGTATCTACTTGTAATTTTCTACCATTTTATTTTTTCTGTCCTGATGTTCTAAGCTTTCTTTTTTGCCATATCTTATCTTTTTAGAGAGTGTTCCTTAGCCATTATTTTAAAAGAGATTTGTTGGCAAATTCTCTAAGTTTTTACTTACCTGCAAATATCTTATTGTCCTCTTCATTCCTGAAGGCTCTGTCTGCTGGATGTGGGACTCTAGGCTGACAGTTATTTTCTTTTAGTACTTGAAAAATGAGTCACTTTTTTGGCTTTTTCCTCATGAGGACTCTGATACCTTGTAAATAGCTTTTCCTATTTAGTTAAGTATTGTTCCTATTCTACTACTTTCAATATTTGCATTTAGTTTTCAGAAGTTTGGCTGTGAGGTATCATAGTGTAATTTTTGAGGAATTGTCTTCTTTAGGATTTACGGAGTTTTCTGAATTCATAGGCTTATATTTTTTCCTCAACATGAGGTCTTTTTTCAACAACTGTTATCTTAAGTAGCTTTTCAACCCTGCCTTCTTTCTCCTTCTGGCATTCCAATAACATAAATGTAGATCATTTTTATAGTCTTACAAGTCCCTGAATTCCTGTTTCAAGGGGTTTTAGTGTGTTTTTTTCTTGGGTTCTTCAATTTGGGTAATTTGTATTGTCTTTCAACTCAAGAATTATTCCCTTGATCCTTTCTTCTTTTGAGTCCACTCATTAAGTTTATTTCGATTGTTACATTTTTCTATTCTACAATTTAACTTTTTCCTTTATGTTTCTATTTCTTTCCTGAGGCTTTCTATGTTTCATAGTGTCCTGATAATTCATTACTGAAACTTTTTATCATGGTTGCTTTAGCATCTTTGTTGCATAATTCTAACATCTCTGTCATACTTGGTGTTGGCATCTATAAATGGTATTTTCCATTTGGTTTGAAATCTTCCTAGTTCTTGGTTATAACAAGTAATTTTCTAGTGGAACTTGACTATTTAAGGCATCATGTTATGAGACTGTTTTGTTTAAACCTCTGACTTTAGATAACTCATCCCACCCAGGAGGGGAAGGAGTCTGCTGTCCGGTTACTGCCAGGTAGAAGGAGAAGCACACATCCTTTACTGGGTCTCTGTTGACACCCAAGAAGGATGCTGCTTGGTATAGCTAAGTGGGGGTGAGAATTCTGCTCCCTGCTGAGCCTCTACTGATTGGTCAGTTTGGGAAGTGTTGGCCTGAATCCCTGTGTTCCTCTTGTGTTCTACACTGACATTCACTGAGAGAGATAGACTGTGTCTTATCATTCCCTGGTAGGTAATGCTCAGATGAAATCTGGCCTCTCCACTTACCTCTGACAGCATCCTAGCAGCAGAGTTGGGGCACTCACCATGCCCTAGCAAGGGGTCTAGTCTCCTTTTCGTGGCACATGTAGTAGTGGCGATTTAGTTTTTTTGTTGTTGTTTTGTTTTTAAAATAATTATTGTCCAAAAATTTCTGTCTCTTTAGGTTGTTTCTTCCCTAGTTGTTTTACTAAAGATATCAAGCTTTTGGTTGAGTTTATTTTTCCCTCACATATGTGCATTTTTATGTTTCTGGTTTCTTCAGCACAGTTAAGGCTTGTGTCTAGAGGTCCCCCCAAAGCCATGTGCAGTCATCAGTGGGCCTTTTCAGAGGTGGTTGAATCTAGAGTGTGTGACTGATTCATGGTGCAATGCTAAGACTAAAAGTGGTAAGATTAAGGGTGGGTGATTACTAAATCAGTCCTCACTGGTTTGCTCTAATCCCAGTGGTCAGGGTATAATACAAGGGACAGAAAGAAGCTTGGCTTGTCCCTTGCTTGCTTTGATACCTTCTGCCTTCCAAGAACTGTTTCCCTTCTGCCATACCTATCTGCCATGCCACCCTGCCTTGGAGCCAGCTGACTATGGACTGAAACCTCTACAAACTATGAGCTCAATAAATCTTTTCTTCTTTAACGTTAGTTGTGGGTATTTTGTCTCAGCAACAAGCAAAGTAACTAAGACAAGCACCAAAATGGGATGTATAAGCTAAGAAAGACATTCAAGGAAATCACTCCCATTTTGTTCCTTGAATCCTTTTCTAGCTTTATCTTTCATGTTTTTAATGTTTGTTGTATATGTAATGTCCAAGACTTTTCATTATGTTTAGCAGGATGAATAGGGAAAACTTTGTGTAAACCATGAAAATTCCAAATGTACCTTTTGTTGTTGTTGTTATTGTTGTTATTGTTGTTTTCTTCAGAGATTAGTCTCAATTAATTAGCAAACTCTGAGGAATGGACACTCTAATGGCAGGAAGTATGGGACTAAGACTGT
>RJWT010047089.1:0-11352 GCA_004365215.1 Cuniculus paca | reverse complement strand
TGTGTCCTGTGATGGTTCTTGGCGTGCCACATCTGAATTTAGCATGCCCTGGGGATGAGCTGCTGGGCTCTCCATTCTACTCTTCATGAGATTCACAGCCTCAATAACCACTGTGCTCTCTGAGCCTTCACATGTAGGGCCATAGCCCAAACCTCTCCACTGGGGTCAGAAGGGAACATAACTTAGACAGTGAAGAACTTTATTTTCCCCTCTCAGGTCATCCTCTCCACAAACTTCTTCATCTTGGACAATGTTACACTACAGTCTTCTTAAAAGAGAAAACAAAAGAAAAGCAAGTATCTGATAAATATGCACACCCCCTTGGGGTCAAACTGTAGTCAGCCACAAAACCAGTTCCACACAACTTCTATTAAGACTTTGGCCTGAGCTGATGCCTGGATTTCCTGCATGCATTTTCATCTGATTTAGACATAATGTTGTCTTATGACATCATGCAGAAGAATAAGTGTAGGGCGACAAGACCCAACAGAATAGACTGGGGAGAGGAAGGCAGGTGACAGGCCCTGATTCTGGTCTGTCAGTGTTGGTCTTCAGTTTGAATTGTGTGCAAATGTCACCTTTTTTCTAAGTCTATAGAAATGTATGTCTCTGAGAGAGACATATGAAACATAATGCCATACATACATATGGGGCAGGGAGACATGACATATTTGGTGAAAAGTTGGGCAAGATATGGCATCAGTGCCTGGTGCCCTAATGTCATAGTAAGCGGTCCCTTAGAGTTCCAGAGTTCTAGACTGAGCTAAATGGAAATCTCGTGATCAGTATCTGCTTCATAAAAAGTTGTGAAAACCACACCTGACCAAATATTGGGAGGAGTATCTGATTTCAGTTTTGTTTACAAGCCTTGATAGTTTCTTTTCTCATAGAGAAGTTTTGTTTACACTAATAAACCATAGGCATGAATGGAATAGAGAGGAAAAAGGCAAAAGTTTTTTTTAAAATATGTAAATAATCAAGCAAGAGTTTAAAGAGTATGAAAAAAATTTAAACTAAAGAACATGGATGTGCCAATGATTGAGAACAATTTTCTGCTGTTGGATTAATTGGAGAAGACAGGGTGGTAAATGGTTTATCACTGTAGGAGTGGGGAAGAGCTGAATGAGAAAGGAGAGGATGGATCAGATCCAAAGTTATTTTGATGGTAAAGCATCTGGAAGTCACAGTGCTCTGGAAGCAAAATCCCCTTTGCCTCAAATTGTGGTATATTCACCTCTGTCTAACAAACTGGACTTGAGTCTATCCATACAAAGTGAGCAGCTTTAATGAATGCAGTTATATTCTTCTGCTGCCAGAAAACTCAGAAAGCTGCCAATACGTAATTGATCTTTGTTGAATATTTGTGGTTTCATGCCCCTTTATCGCTGTGTGAGGATTTGCTAACAAATAAGACAGGTTCTAAAAGTGAAAGGTGGCAGGATTAAATAATCTCCAGTGCCAGGTGCCAGGAGGATTTGATTGCTGCCTGATACTTATACCCTGGTAAATTCTTATAATCTTCCTCTGTTTCCCCAACTTGGCAGTAACTTCACTTTGCTCACCTCTGGTTCCATTATAGTTTCCTCTCCATGCACAGAAGAGCTAAACTGCCTAGTGACACATACTTACCAGCTGAGACAAAGTTCTGTGCCTCAACATCTTCATCTATAAAATTGAGATAAAGGTGTCTATCACAAATGGAATTAATTCATAGAAAACATTTAGAGAAATGCCTAGCTCATAGCAAGTACTCAATTCCCATTAACTACTGTTTTATAATTATTATATGTGAAGGCAATGCCATCATCCTGTTGTCTTTTCAGTAATCTACTTAGGCAGAGAGCAGTCAGATAGACCAGGATTCAAAGTCTCCCTCTGCTACTTGCTAGTTGTGTGTCCTCGGGAACATCATTTAGCCACTTGGAGCTTCTCATCCTAATGGTGTGTGTTCAGTGAGCTCTAGGGCTGTTCAGAGTAAGTCAGATGCTGTGCTTACAGCCCTGAGCACAGTATATGGCCCAGAGTTTGTGCCATGTGCTGTGAGTATCTTTCCCTTCCCTCCCTCCATCCTCAACCTGTTACTCTTGGCTTTAACCACAACTTTGGTCTTCCGAAGCATTCATGTGCCCTTGTGTTTGATGAAGAAGGGTTTAAGCAAAGTTGAAGAGTGGCAAAGGCTTGCCGCTGCGGCCTTGGTGGGCCTCCCTTTCTGCACATTTCCACTTCAGCCCGTTCCCTCCCTTTTCCTCACCCTCCATCTTCACCTACCTCTTCATAGTTCCTCCCTCCTCTGGCTCTGGAGTCCATCTGCTGCCCATTATCTACTGTGGCTGTTGTAATAGACTCATCTGGTAGTTCATCTAGTCCCTCCAGGACTCTTATACCTTAAAAAATAAACTAAGACAAAGGCAGTAAGCAGCACTTGCTGAGGGAATGAATTCAGACAACTTTTGTGCAGAACATCTCTGGAAACCTCCAATTATACCACACAGGTGAAACAGTATACTCTGCCCTTGGAGTGTCTCGAAAAGGGCAGAAATGATTCCCTATGACTAGCATGCAGGGAGGAACATGGGCTTTGGGAGTCAGGCCCACTTTAGATAAACTTCCCTGGAGTTCTTTCAGCCCGTAAGAACTGTGACCACAGGAACCTGAGCAGCAAATAGCTCATCTCCCTGAGCTGCAGGAATTACGCATGACTATGATTATGACATGGGGTGATTATGATCATTAAATTGGATAATCAGGTGAAAATGTCCAGCATCCACCAGCAACAGCCTGCTTGCCTAACTTTCTTTATTCTGTCCCTCCATCTTTCCCTCCATCCCCCACCCACCTTCCTTCCTAAAATACTTGGGATTAACAACCTATAAGGAAGGAGGTTTTATTTAGGCCCATAGTTCTGAGCTGTTTAGTCCGTGGTTGATTGCCCTGTTGCTTTTTGACCTGTGATGAGGCAGAACAACATGGTGAGAACACATGGCAGAGGACACTGCTCCCTTCATGGCAGCCAGGAAAGAGACAGGAAAGTGCTAGAATCCCAGTAGCCCCTTCAAATGCATGCCCCCAATCATCTAACTTGTTTCCTAAAGATTTTACCACTTCCCAGTAGCGTCACAGACTGGGGAGACATTCAGGATCCAAATTCTAGGGGGTGGGGAGGTAGCTCAGTGTAGAGTGCAGGCCTAGCATATGCAAGGTTCTGGGTTCCATCACTGGAAAGTCTAACTGTGCATCAGAATTGTTGGGGAAGTCTTTTACTTCTTGATGGAATCCCAAAGGCGTGTAGAATTGGGCAGCAGAAATGTATGTTATAAAAGCACTTTGATAGCTAATGGATAGCAGCTATTGAATGCTTATTGTGTACTAGACATTATTTAACACATTTTCCATGTATTGTATTTAACCTTGAGCTCTTTTGGACTCCAGGCATGCACCTGGCATACTCTGTCCTTTTAGGTGACACTGACACAGTGTTAGACATAGGTACAACAAGGCCCACAGTTCTAGCTGATAGCACCCACTTCAGTCCTGTGTCTCTCCTCATGTCCGCCTTCCTGTTATCTTCCAAGACCCAGCCCTCTCTTCTTTGCCCCATTCTTTTCCTTGTGGCTGCTTATGGCACGATCTCCTCCATGACCCCAGTGAAACAATTCTCACTTCCAACACAGGAAGGATGCAGCAGAGACTCTAGAGAGTGGTTACTATGAGGTTGGAGGGAGCACTGAGGAGGAGGAGCACTTCTCCAAGACACTTAGGTGTATGGCTTTGACTCTTACAAGACAGTGTGCATTGTTCTTTCTGTCTCTAGTCTTGTGATACCCACCCAATCTTTAATGCTGTGCATTAAAGTTATGTAGGTTAATTCTATTCTCTAGTCCCTTCTGTGTAATTGTACTCATCACTTATAATACTGTTATGTTAAATTGTTATTGTTTGTACCCCACTTCTGATCTCTTGCCATCTGTGGAACTAGGGCGGCAAAGCGGAGATCTGGAATACTCCAGAACACCTGGAAAGCAGTGCAAGTCCTAGCCAGAAGCTTGAGTCCCATGTCTTCCTCCCCGGAGATGTGGCCCCTCCAGTTCTACCCTTTCGCACTGACTGAGAAATCCCCAAGAAAAGAAGCCCTGCGGCAGCTGCCGTAGGAAATGTAGCATGGCAGACCCCAGCCCTCTTCCCAGCCCTGTTTCTGGGGGCACGTGAGCCCTCCTGTGCCATGGGGTCACGTCAACATGAATAGGAGATATAGAAACAGAACTGCCTTCTCTGACTCCCCTGGGTTTCTACAAACCCACCCCCAATTCCAAGTGCTGTTCACGGTTACCAGGAAGGATTCTGAGTCCTCTATGCTGCCTCAGAAGAGGAACTCGGAGGTGGGGCAGGCCCCACTGTGAATGTTTCAACACCACCCCTGGGTCGGGGCAGGGGGGTGGAGGGGGGTATTCCTGGCAGTACTGAAATTTCACAATGGGGGCTCCTTTTACCAAGTCAGGGCTGGGGAGTGGGATGCCAGGGAAGCCAGGCCGGGCCTGTCAAGCTTTGGAAAAAAAGGCATTATCTTGGAGAGAGGGGGACCCCCATCTTCCCTCTCCCCAAAGCCGTGCGTTTCTGCTGACAAGTCACAAGGAGTGACTGGTGACTGACTGAGTCATCAAGCGGAAATGAGCGTGCCAGGCTGAGGTGCTGAGCCACCACATGCTGGGCTGACCCCAGCTGAGGGTCCCACAACTGGACTTCCTTGGTACCCCCAGGCCCAGTGCCCAGAAAGTCCTGACTCTAAGAAGAGCTGAGGCCTGGAGGGTACTGGCGTTTCCTTGGAAAAGGCCTTGGCTGTCTCCACTGAACTAGCTACACAGCGCAAGAAGGAAAAGCCATGGTCAGCAGGCCTCAAGGGGCCCTGGAGAGCAGCTGTTGGTTCTTGTGAAGCCAGCTAGCAGCAGTCCCAAGGCACTGTTCTCTGACACCTTCACACCCTCAGTAACAGACGTGGCAGGAATGACTTTGCTGAGAGTGTGTTTGTGTCTTGTGTTTGTATCGTGACGGTGTAGGACACTTTAGTGGCTCGTGCCTGCCTCAAGGCAAGACCAGCTTCCATCATATCCGGAGCTGGGCTGAGGTGTGACTTCAAACCCAGTTCTTGTTTGTTTGTTTGGTACCGGGGATTGAACTCATGCCCTTGTGCTTGCCAGGCAGGCGCTTACACCCCTGAGCTAAATCCCTTCAAACCCAGTTTGTACAGTTCTGCCTGTGCTCTGGCTCAGCACACCTGCGTGCCACGGTTGTCATTTCCCTGGGAGACAACTGCTGGGTGTCCCTCTCTGGCTGCAGTCTCCTGAGCCCTGGTCCTCTCGGGAGGAGACAAGGCCATGCTGGGCGGCTGGAGGTCCCCAGCTCCGTCATGGTGATTGAGTCTTCACTTGCTGGGTAGAAGCCTGAGTTGATTTTACTTTTCTTCTGATAACTGCATTTGACTGTGGTGAGAGCCAGTGTACTATCATGGCTAAGAACTCAGATTCCCTGGGTATACGTCCTGGCTTTGTTAGCTCCTAGCTGTGTGACCTCAGACAATTCTTTGACTTCTCTGTGCCACTAATTGCCCATCCTCCTGCCTCACCAGTATCCCACAAAAGTTGTTCAGGCTTCAGCCTCTTGCTGGTGATTTCTGTCACCCTGCTGGTGGCCTACAGGGGTGAAAACAAGGAATCTACTTAAGTTTGGCTTTTGTCTCACTCAGCAGGAGGCGCATGTCTGTGATTTGCTCTACAGTGACCCAGCCAGATGCCTCTCCTGCCCCATCTCAGCCCTTCAGCCCTGCCATTGCTCCCAGGCAGCACAGGGGCAGCTGGGTGGGTTTGCCAGCTGAGCAGGTAGCAAGCTGAGCCTAGGATGGCAGAGCCTTCACCTAGCAGGCTGCCCAGTCTGTACAGTGGGTCCCCCCGCCCCATCCCTGACTGCTGTGAACAAGCCCCTTACCCACTGTGGTTCCCAACTCCCTCTTCTGTGAGATGAAGGGCCTTCCAGGGAGACCAGTGACTCCCTCCAATGACAGATCCTAGAGTTGGCGGGAAGAATCAGTCTGTGAGGGCAAAGGGTGAGCTGATGACATCTGGGCCAGCCGCCTATGCCCCAAAGTCCTTCATGAGAGGTGCTTGGTGTCCTGGCTCCTCCAGCAGGTCTTGTGCTGGGCTGCTGCCCAAGGCAGGAGGGCACAGTTCCACCACCATGCTAATCCCCACGGGCACTCGTCCATGCCAAGCACTGGCACACTCCAAGGTGAAGGAAGGGCAAAGCACTGGGAACCTTCCCGGGCTGGCAGGGCACAGTGGACTCTCTACATGGTCCAAAGGCAACTGTAACTGTTGTCATGAAAGGGCCTAAGGATGCCTGGCTCATCCAAGTATCAGTAATGGGCACACCCAGGGTCCTGAGTCCTGAGTCACCAGCACAAGTTTTTCTGGAGCCAGCTTGCCACCCCAGCAGCCAGAGATGTGGGACCTGGAAGGTCAGGCTGTGTCTGAGGCCTGCCCAGCCCATGGCCCCATGCTCCAGAGTCTAGCTCTTTTGCAAGTGAATTCCTGCACCCAGAAGGTGGCACAGGCTGTCACCTCTTTCTGAAATATTCCTTGCCTTCCTTTTTCCTGGGCTTCCTCCTCCAGCTGAAATCCCCCTTCTTCAGAGTCCCCAGAAACCCAGATGGGCTCTACCTATATCCCACCTATCACCATCATTTCTTCATAATACCTGTTGCCCAGGACTTCTTCTTGCTTTGTCTGTGTATACCTCCCACCCAGGAGCATGCCCAGCACATAGTAAGTGGTCAGTAGATCAGTGACGGAATGGACCCATGGGTGCTACTTTCTGTGTGTCCTCCCCCTACATAGTCCCAGCATTCTGATGCTCAGCCCCCAGGCACATCAATGAAGTGATGCTGGATGGCTCACCAAGGGCTTATTTCTCTCTGAGTGTGTGGTCCCCCGCAGGCTGGGGAAGTAGAAGGATTTGCCTATATGGGGACTCTGCGATCTGAATGCTCCAGTCATGCAGCTGGGTTAGGAGTTCATCTCTCTTTGCATGTCATTTGCATGGCTCAGCTCTAAGCTCCAAGCTTCCTCCTCCTGGTTTCCTGGTCTGTCCCCAGATCCACAAAGCTGGCCTACCACTTCCTTGCCTTTGCATATGAGCCAGTCCCACTGGTCAGGGACAGGATTTGCCCAGAAGGGGTGAATGTAGTGAAATTCCCAGGTTAGGGGTGATTGGTGGTGAAAACTGTGTATCATAGTGATGATGCTGTGGAGGCTTACTCAGTGCATCCACTGTGATCCTGCATCTTCCCAACAGCACTGTGGGATTACTACCAGTGTCATCCCCATTTTATGGATAAGCAAGCCAAATTGCAGAAAAGTTAAATAATTTACTGTAACTCTCATGGCTAGCAAGTATCGGAGTCTAGAGTTGAGTCCAAAACTGTTGGATGTCAGAGCCAGGTTTAACCACGATGCCTAACTGCTTGTGACGCAGGCAGCTCTCACCCAGAACCAAGAAGCGGGGCTGGCCCTGCTGGAGACTCTCAGTTACTTATCTGGTGCTAAAGTCCTTCCTTAAATCCTCCCCTTGCTGGTGTTGTGGCTAAGATAAGGATCCCCTGGAGAACAAGGAAGGGAGATGAGCCAAGAGCTTCAGATAACTGATGACATCAAGCTTCAAAGAAAGGAAAGAGACAATGGCAAAGGAAGAAGCTAAGGCAGAAAAGACACAGGTACCTGAGACCTGGGTACCCAAGCAGAGGGCATGGTGGGATACGAGTAGGGGAGGTGTAGGCACGGCTCTGCCCTGCACCTCAGCAGTGGAGTGCCCAGCACACAGAGGGAGATGCTTCAGCTGTCTGGAGGACTTGAGGACACAAGCCTGGAAATTCAGAAAAAATCCCCCAAGTGATTTTGATTTCCCCTCAAGGTCCTCCTGGGGTTTGGTCATTCTCTGGGCATTCCTTGGCACTTGATGGTACTCCCCACTTGGAACAGGTAGGCCTGCGTCCCTCTCTCTGCTCCTGTCTTTGGTCACTCACTCCCTTTACTCATGCTCTGCCTCTGAGTGCTCAGTCCTGTGGCTGGGACATGACCTTCTGGAAGCTGCTTCTGCCCTGGAGACAGCTGAGCCCCCTCATATGTGCTCACAGCACCCGAGCAGTGGTGGGCTCACTGCCCTGGGCTAGGAATTCCCAGTTGTTTTTGCTGACAACTCTTTGGGGCCCAGGGCTCCCTGAGTCAGGTGCCTTCTGGGAAGGGAGCTCAACAGAGTGACTGGTGTTTATCCCCACCACAGGCAATGACTCAGGATGCAGCCAGGGGCTACAACATGCACGGAGGACCGCATCCAGCATGCCCTGGAGCGCTGCTTGCATGGACTCAGCCTGGGCCGCAGCTCCACATCCTGGTCAGGTCAGTCTGGGGGAGCTGGGGATGCATTCTGAGGGCCTGAGGCAGCCTCAGGCTTAGCATGGGGGCTGGAAGGTTCTAGTTCAAACCCTGTGTGTGTGACTTGAGCAAGTCCCTAGACTTCACCTGGATAGGTGCCTGACATAACGCCAGATACAGAATAAGTGCTTGGTATGCGGCTCTCTGCTTTCTCCCGGGCATCTTCCTCATCCTGCTCAGGGCAGTGTTGTGCCTCTTTAGCATGCATTAGAAGCATAGCTCCTGGAAAAGGGTGCCAGCCCTGCTTAGAAACACCACAACTGCTGATTCCAAAAGAGCAGCTGGGCATTTGGAGGCGGCTCTCCGCACAGTTCTCCTGTTTACTTGTTTCTAGTTCCTTTTACCTTTCTACCCTCCTCTTCCCTGTGGAACAAGGGAGAAGCTCAGCAGAGACTCAGGGAATGGGAGGCCTCTATGTTCCGCATTCCTCGGGACTAAGAAGCAGGATATCTACAGGCTGGGGCCATTGTATCTCTGAAGGCTGGTGCCTAGTTGTAGGAATTCCTTATCCTGGCTGGAGTTGGGTGTAGTATTGGCCTGTAATCCCAGGACTCAGGAAGCCTAAGCAGAAATATCACAGTTCAAGGCCAGCCTGAACCACCTAGAGAGACCCTGTCTCAAAAAAAAAATTTTTTTTATGTCCTGTATCTCATTTTGTGTTGTATGAGAGGAGAGAAGGTTAGCACTCCCCTTGACAAGGATGGAAGAGGCCCTTGGGCCTGACCATATGCCTACGGTTAAGGCATTGCCACCTGACTGCGTGGCACCTAACCGCTGTGTCTCATTTCCCTCCCTAACTACTCTATGAGATAGACACCCACAGTGTCTTGAACATACATAGTTTCTTCCTACCCCAAGACTTTTGCACTTGCTGCCTAGAGCTCTTCCCTAGAAATTGTGCATAGCAGATCTCAGTTCAACTGTCACCTCCTCAGGGAAATTTTCGTGGCTTTGGAATGAAACAGATCTAAATTAAAATTAATTGTCTCTCACTGGTTGCATAACCTTGAACAAGCCATCTATTTTCTCAGGACTCCATTTACCTCCCCCATAAAATGGGAATAACAGGAACCACTTTTCCAAAGAAAGGGTGAGAGACTCAGAGAAAATACATGCAAGGCCCAGTGCCGCACCGGCACACAATAGGTGGTCAATAGCAGTTTTGCTTCTAGCCTCCTACCCAGGTTTTGTTAGAGCCCAAGCTTAATGGGGCAACAGTAAGTAAAAAGAAATAAAAATACCTGAGTTTTGCAAGTTTTCCAAATACCTGTGAGTACCTGAGCATGCTATCCTAGGGGCTCCAGAATTTTGAAATGCGCCCAGGGCTCTGAGCAACTGGGGGCCAAGGCCCATGAAATTCATGGTCAGTCCACCTCCACCCTTACTGTTGTCACTCTCCACTCCCCTACATCCCTGTGACCACCTTTTAAATTTTTAGGGGTTTACCCTTGCCGACTTCGGGGAAACAGATCAACCAACTTCAGAAAGTCTGGGGAAGTTACAGTGACAAAATGCTCATCGTATCTTTTGAACTACAGATAAATTTAGCTTCCTCTTCCCCAGCTCCACTGCCAGGCAGTCCCGGGAAATCCCAGACTGCCTCAGCCTTTCTCTTGGGTTTCCAGGTGAAGCTCACCATGGCTCTTCTCTTTCCACCTCTGATCTGACTTCCTTGCATCTCTTAGGTATTGGTACCCTCTGCAGGAATCCAGGGCTGTGAGGATCTAATGCTCCCCCAGAGGTGTAGGGTTAGAGTCTGGGCATGTTCACTGGCCTCTGAGGGGATCCCAGCCTGGGATCCTCATGGCTCTTGAGTCTCTTGTACATAAAGGAACAGGAAATGGTCATTATGTCCCAAGGGGCACAGTAGGGTTGAGTCTAGCATTTTCTCCAAGCCTTTCTCCCTCTTTTTATTTTGAAGAGAAGAAGAAAAATAGAAAGAAAATAAAACGGAGTTTCATGTCAGGCTAATAGGAGAGTAACAATAATTAATGTATTGTGTATTGTTGTCTTCATAGCAGTTACTCAGAGTACAAGATATAGGCATGAAATATTGTCCAAACAATATTAGCACAATTTTTTTTCAATGAACTAAGAGAAACTAGCTGTATAACTATCTTAACTATCTTGTGTATATATTTTTTCCCTTTTATTTTTCTTCCTTTCCCCCATCAGTTTCTCTTTTCTTTTGAACAGTTTCTTCCCAATTCACAATATCTATTGTACATTTTGGATCTTATTTACTTGTTCAGCTTCTCACACTAGTGAGACAATATGATGTTTACACATGTGGGTCTGATTTATTTCACTTATGAGTATGGTCTCAAGTTGCATCCATTGACCTGTAAAAGTCTCAAGTTTATCCTTCTTTATGGCTGAGTAATATATATATGAAAAAAAAAACACATTTTTTTTAATCCATTCCCCAGTTAATGGGCATCTGGGTTGTTTCCAAAATTTAGCTATTACAGATTGTGCTGCTATAAACATGGGTGCACCTGTATTGCTGTGGTATGATGTTTTTAATTCTTCTGGAAAGATACCCAGAAGGGGAACAAGCCTGTCTTACTTTAGAAAATGATGTTCCAGTGCAATGCAGCATGCACTAAGGCATACTCCAGCGTAGATTCCTCCTTCTGGGCACCTCCTACCTGAGGGCAACTGGCCGAGACCTGCACTAACCACTTGTCTCTTCACTCCCTCTGCAGCTGGGCTGTGTCTGAACTGCTGGAGCCTACAGGAGCTAGTCAGCAGGGACCCAGGCCACTTCCTCATCCTCCTGGAACAAATCCTGCAGAAAACCCGGGAGGTAAGGTCAAGCCCAGGATGGGAGGGTGGAGCTGGAATTGGCCTCTTAGAGTTGAGAAATAGGTCA
>RJWT010047088.1:0-11353 GCA_004365215.1 Cuniculus paca | reverse complement strand
ATCAATTCAAATCGCTTTTCAGCACCCCCTTGCTACATTAAAAAATGTTTACTTATTCTTAATGCAGGCAGAGTTGTAATAGTGATTGGCTGGGTGCTTAATATTTTGCGACTTGGATCATGCTTTTAAAACCTAAACTAAATGCTGCTGTTTCATAGAAAGGACATTGATATATGAGAAGAAAGGAAATCATGTTATTAAGATAGACAGAATTACAAGAATTTCATTTAAAACGTTAGCCAGTCTAATGCTATAAATCTTTTATAAGAAAGTCAAATTTAGAATGTGTACTTATCCTTTGAGTGAATGTGAAAAAAATGTGCCAGGATCCTCTTCATTGTTTTTCCTTCACAATTTTTTGGCACTAAAAATATAGCTTAAAGGTTAATACAGTGTTCTCAAAGTGCTGAATTTGAATTTGCCTCGAGCTTGATTTTTAAATACAGACATTAACAATTATAGCCCTAAAATAATCCACATTTCTGCTTGACCTGTATCAATATGTAGAGGAAAGTCATTTAAAATTTGGCCTTATCCTGTCTCTATATAGCAGCCATTTGTACAAGGAAGTTGCACAATTAATATTTATTTAGCATCTACTATATGCCAGGTATGCTGCTACATTCCATTTCATTTTTAACCTTCCTGTGAGCCAGCAGGGAGGATTATGGACCTCATTGTTACAGATTAGGAAACTGAATCTCAGAAGTTAAAGGCACAGAGATTTATAAACAGTGAACAGCAGATCCATGATTTGAAGCCAGGTGGATACAGTTCTTGTGCTTTGTTTTATGTTAATGTAGCTATTTCAGATCCTTTGTGGAAAAATTCAGGTATATGTGTGCCAGTAGTTAGAAGTCATGTATTTTTCAGAAACAAAGTATTATAAGGAATTTGGTAAAGTCTTACTTTAGATGATTTCTCCCTACACATGTCATTTGGTAAAGTGTTGTTATTTCAGGTACTGTCATGTTTTCTAAAACCTGGCAGATAGAATTCTACAGTTTGCCATTTTCAAGGAATTATTCTTACTATTCTAGTATATATATATATATATAGAGAGAGAGAGAGAGAGAGATATTGAACAGAGCCAGCATTGCCTAGATTTCTTCAAACTAGACATTAACTAAATGACTTTAGATATTTTGTTTGCTTGTCCAGCTGTTTCAACTGAATTACTTGGGATATAATTTGGAAACATCGAAGCCAGTGAGAGTAGGATTGAGAGTTCTCATTCAGAGGGTGCCCACTCTTATGCTCGCTCCTCCCCAGTAAATGCACATCAGAGAACAGCTGTATTTTACCAGACTAACATCAGGGTTTTTCTTTTTTTAAGTAGTCATTTACTTAAGCAAATACATCAGAATTTTTCTTTACAAGCCAAAAGATTCCAGAGTGGATCTATATAGGAATTTACATTTATAGTCTCATTCGGGGCGGACCGTGAACTCATGAAAGCAGAGACTTTGTTTTTCCTCTCCAAATCCTCAGCATGTAACACAATGCTTGGCACATCCATATTAGGGCCTCAATAAATATTTACTGAATGAAGGATAAAGTCAAGAATAGGGTAGTTATAAATCTTATCTGTTTTATCGTTTTAATCTTACATCAAAATAGGAACAATTTTAAAAGACCTGAGTGCCTCACTAAAAGCACAAGCCGTGTCTTCATTCCTTTATACTAGCCTCCTGCTTTAAGACCTCACACAAGTCTCAAGGTGTTCAAAACAAAAAAATTCTTGTGGTCGAACTCAAACCTGGGTCAGAACTTGATAGGCTAGAACTAGACCGAATGTTTAAAGAAGCAAATTTAGGATAATAAAGGAAGTACCATGTAAGCAAAACAAGAGTTGATCCAGGATTATAAAAAAATAAAACAGAAAGCCAAAATCACTTCCTAAATGGTCTAGGTAAATCCAGAACTCTTTAAAGATGTTTTTGGATATTTGACTGTTTAAGAGTTGGATATCAAGAATTCTACCTCTTTTCTACAAATTCCTTGCCACTACAGTCAAGGTTAACATATCCTAGATCATAAACCAGACTTAAGAGTGATACTTTTTTCTCAGTTGCAGTGGAATAGGTTTAAATAATACTAAATCTAAATATAAACAGTTTTCAAAATAACAATAAGGTTATTTTTGCTGTATAGAAATGTTATCACATAAGTCACAATACAATATGTTTGTTGTACAGTGTTTTATACAATGTTTTGCATGAAATAGCCACCTTGACTTTCTTTAATAACAGGTACCTAAATGACTTTAAACATATTAACTATATAAATATTTGATTATTAACAAATAAAACCCTTATATTTGAGATAATCTTTAGTGAACATATAAGCATTTTAACCACTAAAGGTTACATAGTATTCCATAGTATAGTGTAAATAGCATAGTACAGAGATTCTGTAGTATTTACTACATCAATATTATTTAGGTTTCTTATAGTTCATGTATAGGTAAAAATGTTCTGTTAAAGAATGATCATTGGTTTTGAAAAAGTGCTTTATTAAGTTTCTTTTCCTTTTCCTGTTTTATTTTTACCACCTTTCAGGTTTTTTTCTTTCCCCCAAGTGAAGATCTGAGGAGAGGACAGGTATTGTTACATGTCTACCATCAAGTAACTGTGACACATTACTGAACACTTCATTGTTTTCAGTGATTTTCAATAGGATGCTAGTTTTGTTTTGTTTTTTAATTCTAGGAAAGTTTGCTTTATTTTGGCAGCTTGATCTTCAAGTGATGGGGTAGATCCAAAATGTGAAACTTCCTGGGTGCATTTAAATTTTAAGAGACAAAATTTTTATCTGATTAAAGAAACAAGTATATAAGATGACTTTGCCTCTTCAGTACATTTCTGGAAATCCCAATAAGTGTAGCCTAGTTTTATATAACAAAGTAGCATAATTGAGATGTGCATTCCTGAGTAAGGTTTTGACACTTGATTAATTATATGATGATCAAAAATATAGCAGGACATTTATCCAGAAGTCTGAATTGCAGAATTGTTCTGAAGCTTTTTTTAATTTGTCATCCAGTAAAAAATTTGTGAACAAGATCTTTTTATATTTCCATATGATCTACCCACATTGTAAATGATGAGTGAAGTCAGAGGGGCCCAATTCACCCACTGCAGTTGGGATGCTTTAGACTCAATGGTTCAGAATATAAGGAAGAACAGTGACATTTTGGTGGTCCTCTTGGTAATACTTAAGTGTAATAGTCCATAGTTGTTTGTTTTGGTGGATAACATCTTTTAAAACATTGGAATGCAGTTGAACATTTATGTGTATTGGAGGAATGTGAATTGGGGGCAATATATATGCATCACATCCCCCCCCATTCACATAATAGAAAAAAACCCAAGTAATTGCATTTTAATACCTAGCATTAGGTGTCCTCCCCTCCCCACCTACTAATCAGATTCTTTTAGAATTAATACACTGACCTGTGTCATTAATCTGGAACATGTATCAGATCTCAGGTGTTCTGATTTATCAGTTTAATACAAAAAGCATACTAGCTAAGAAAAAACAATATATCTTTTTTTAACCTTATTAAGTAAAATGTGTCTTGATTTTAACATATATATATATATGTTCTTGGATTCTTTCTTGGGGTGATTTTTTCAGAATTTCAAAATCAAGCAGAAAAAGTAAATTGATTTATTTGATTGATCTGTTTAAACAGAATCATTGTAATGTCCGAATATAATTGTAGGGGTGAGGTGAACAGAAATCTCTAGAGTCTTGTCCTTTTCATCCTTTGTATTGTTCCTTTCCCCAATATTGTTAAAGGGGAAAAACAGATAAAGACATTGTGAAGAATAAGAAGAAAAAAAGTGTTCACATTTTAACATTGGTCAAATTGAAAGGTGTCAGTTTATTAAGTTTTTTTAGTAAGTAGTTTAATTATATTTACTAGGTTTTTTCATAGTTTAGTGGGAGTTTTTCTTAGTAATATGTAAAATAGTAGTATGTCTTACACATGATCATGCCTTATGATTGAAATATGGTATATCCTGTATACCTCTTGAAGATAATGTGTCCTTGAGAATGGTTCAAGTCAGTATATAGCATCAATAGTTAGCATTTAAATTCTTTGTGAAATATACCAAAGCAAAGTATCCACACCTTTTTCTATTTTAGAGTCAGTCAATTCTGTTAACTTCATTTTTAGAGAATTAAATGTAGCACAGCTCTCTTCCCATTACTAGAAATACATTTGTTTGAGTTATTTGAATATGCCATTAATAGCTGAATTTTTCCTATCTAGAAATGTTATTCTTTGGATTTTTTCTCTTACATAGTATTGGTACTTAAGAAATTTTAAATACTACACAGTTTTTTTCAAACAGAAATCTTTGGAGATGTGATGTTAAAAAGTATATCGTGTCTCCTCCAAAAAACTAGGAAGCATGACATAATTAAGTTTGGGAAATGTGGAGTTAAAACAATTTGTAACCAGTGTCTTTGCTGAATAACTTCTTAAAACTTTTATGATCCTGCTGTAAACAATGAATCTGCAAAACAGATACAACCATGGCACTTGAGAATTGATGTCAGGACTCCTTTTTCATGAACCACCTATTAAGGTCTCAAAGGACGCAGTGCTTTGCAAAACACGATTTTGAAAAGTTCAATAACTATAGTAACCTGATACATTGCCTGAAAATGGGCTGTTATGTTTAATCGAGTGTATCAAAGCTTTTTCTTTAACTGTCAAGAGTTTTCATTTCATTTTGAATTGAAATTTTCTAAATTGCACAATTTTTCAAGTTAATAGTGGAGTAAAATTTAAATATAGTACTTGCAATAAAAGTTTAAAAGAATTTAAACTTTTTGAGTGAATTTTCTAACATTATTACACGGCTCCTACATTGACTTGATCTTTAATTTATGTCTAATATTGATAGTTTTTAAAAATTGTTTATTACATGCCCCTTTGTGCGGCTACTAGAGAATAGTGATACCATTTATTTTAACTTCAGCTTTTAAGCAAAAGTTACAATTTACCAAATAATGTAAAATAGTATTCTCTTTTCCTGGTCTCTGCCCATCATGTACATACATCTCTGGGGTCAGGAGTATTTGCCAGGCCTATTATCTAATAATAAATGGTGATTTTATGTTTTGATATACTGTAACAGACTCAGTTACTGGCATTACCTGCTCTGCATATTTACCTTCCTCTCTTGAAAATGTCAGCTATAAAGTAAAATATGAGTGAGTTAAAAACAGGCAGCTATAAGATGGAAAGCTAACCTACTGTCCCACCTGTACCCAAATCTACATTGTGAATCCATTTTTGTTCTCATGAATTAGTGCTAGTTTCCTAAATATGAGGTATCCTACACTTAGGTGCAAATTCTGAAGCACTTTTAGATTTGTCATTCTTCTGTAGTATAAATAGAATTACAGTCATGGTAAATTAAGTGGAATTTTCCATCTTAACTAATATATCCAGTCTCTTACACACTTTAAAAGCTAACTATCTTTTGTCCTTCATATAAATTGATATTTATAATCTTACATATGATACTGATCTCATCTTCAAATCTGACCTGATCGTGTACTGTGAAATCCTTTTGTCCACAAAACTTTTGTTATAGGAAAGTTGGTATTTCAGTTCTTCACATTTGAAAACAGAGGCACCTATCTGGAAATCATTTAAAGTAATAAAGAATTACTTTTTTACAAAATTTCTACATTGGCATTATGCAGTGTAGTAGGCAATAGCCATATATGGCTCTCTAGCACATGAAATATGTGACTGATTGACTGAATTTTTTTGGTTTTTTTGTGATACTAAGAATCAAACCAAGAGCCTCATGAGTGCTAGGCAAGTACTCTACCACTGAACTACATCTCAGGCCCTAAATTTTGTGGTTTAATTTTGTAATTTAAATTTAGCAGTCACCGTACGAGTTGGCTACTGTATTGAACATTATAGTGTGCTAGGTTATAGACTTTGTACAAATTGAACCTTTTCCCTAGTGTTTTTTCCAAAAGCTTTATTTGTATTTTGAAATTAATAGGTTAGATATAAGTGTGTTTGATATGCTTCTTCACATTGTATTTTATCAGATTTGTTTTGTCCCTTTTGTATCCTGAAGACTTTGATAAACTAAGCTTCTTAGGTAATACATACCCCACAAATCATCATTCTGCTCTTTCTACAACTTTATTAATTTTACAGTGACATTTCTTGAAGTTACAACACCAAAGCATTGGAGAAATACACCTACCAAAATTGCAAGTTTCCTTTTGTGAACTCAGTTGGTGGAATAATGTCTCCATAGAAAAATACATAATTATGTTCTGTGTTATTGGATGAAAAAATACCACAAAGTGCATTTTTTAAAATACTACATTCTGTTCACTCTGCTTAATTATAACTAGAAAAGTGGGTTTATGCATCTTGGAACATAAAAGTGTTTGTAAAATTTTTTATCATAGAATTTTAGAACTAAGAACAGTTTAGCCCTACTCCATTCATATATTAAAAAAATTTGAGACCTGGTCAAGAAGGGCTGTTCCTGGCCATTTGTTGACAAAGTCAGGGCTAGGGTATGAAACACATTGCATTTCACTAAAATTTATTTTTCTATCTAATATATATATATATAACTTTTATAATTTTATCAGAGCTATCTTAAATGCAAATTCTGAGTTATTAGTAAAATTTTACCATTTTTTTCTCTACTGTATGTTAATTTTAACTCCTTACTTGCTGTATCAGAGTACTCAAATCCAAAATGAACTAGTAGCATTGCCGTAACTTTACATAATTTGTAAGTCTTGAAAGTACACTTGATTCTTGGTTTACAAAAACAGCTTCATGGGCTGGGGATGTGACTCAATGACAGAGTTCTTGCCTTGCGTGCACAAGGTCCTGAGTTCGATCCCCAGCACCACACACACACACACACACTCTAGAATAGTCCTACCTACAAATAGTGGGGAGTATGTCTGGATCACTGCTCTTTCTCAAGTGAAGATGAAACTCATATTTACTGAATTCCCTTTTTGATTAGACAGAGTGTATCATCTTGAATAAGGTAGACATTACCGTCAACTTAAAAGTAAGGAAACTGAAGCCTAGAGAGGTTTAAAACTCTTGGTTTCTCAGCTAGTAAATGAAGTAGCAGAGATTCAAACACAAGCCTCACAGATTGCAACTTCCATTGACTTACCACCAGACTGCCCTGCTGGAATTAAAAACAACATCTTGTTGAGTGACTCAGTCTAGATGAAATCTGCTGCAGGGGAGAAAAGATTCAGGTGGTTTGCATGAGTAGCTATTTTTGTGGGATCTTAGAGGATAATGACCTAAAAAGATAAATGCCTTTTCATGCATATGTAGCAGGAAACCCTCTTCTCACCAAGCGGACCTACAGAGAAAATGTGATCCTGGCATGGAAGAGTAGTGCTGTTGACAATAAGGACAGTATTTTAAGTTGTTAGTAGATTGCAGAGTTAGTAAAATTGATGTTACTCTCTAAATACAGTGTGAGTTAAATAGGCTTTTGTAAGCTGGCCTGAGAAAAATCATTTGACATACGGGAAAATGCTTTGAAATTTCTAAACAGCTATCTTACAAATGAAACAAAATATCTTATATTTGAAGCAAAAGCACAGTATTTGGGAAAGAGGAACTGCCTAGACATTATTTAACAGCTCTGTTTTTGGGGAGTTGTTTTGTTTTGGTACCGGCAATCAAACTCAGGACCCTGCACTTGCCTGGCAGGTGCAGTGCCACTGAGCTATATCCCCGGCCGCCAGAGCTCTCTTTGCAGAAGCCCCAGGTGTATGCTTGAGGAAATGTACTCTGTTCTTTGCCATATGAAATAATTACCTATTTATTTTTGCATCTTAAAAAAAAATCTATTTGACTTTCCTTCAAAGTGCCAGAAAACAGGACCTGGCTCAACTCAAAAAAAGTTGACAGTTATTTTGATGTAGTATCAGAAAAGGAAGTTTAAAAGTTATATAGTCATTAGTTCTTTAAACTTTTAAATTATTAGATAAATAATCTTAAATAATTTTAGTTATAATTTATATACAATATTTGCCCTTGTAAAAGTATGCGGTTCATTGGTTTTTAATATAGTCACAGAATTGTGAAGCACCATTACTAGTTTTAGAGCATTTTCATTATCCCAAGAAGAAATTCCATGCTTATTAGCAGTCACTCCCTATTTCTCCCTCAAGCCTCTGGCAACCACTAATCTTTCTGTCTCTGTAGATTTGCCTGTTACGAACATTTCATATTAATGGAATCCTATAATTTGTGGCCTTTGTGCCTGATGGTTTTTACTTACCATGTTTTCAAGGTTCACTCATGTTATAATATATCAATACTTCATTCTTTTATGGCTAATAATGTTCCATTGTATGGCTGTACCACATTTTGTTTATCCATTCATCAGTTGATAGAATTTGAGTTGTTTCTACTTTTTGGCTATTATGAATAATCCTGGTATGAGCATTTGAATACAAGTTTTTGTGTGAATGTGTTTTCAATTCTCTTGTTATGTACTAGGAATGAAATTGCTGAGTTATATGGTCAGTCTGTATTTAACATTTTGAAGAACTGCTAAGCTATTTTCTAATTCACCTGTACCATTTTACATTCCCACCAGCAGTGTATGATAGAGTTCATTTCTCCACATTCTTTCCAACATATGCTGTCTTTTTTTGTTGCAACCATTTTAATATGTATGAAATGTTCTCTCTTTTGTTTTGATTCCCATTTCCCTAATGGCTAATAATATTAAGGATCTTATTCTATGTTTATTATCCACTTGTAAACATTTTTGTGCTTATTTTGCTACTGATTTGAAGACTTACAGTTTTACTTTAGTGGTGCTATAGATGTTCCTTATGTGTTATACTTGTATTCTCAGAAAACTTAGTTTCAATATGTGCTTTTAATAGATTTGCATCATTTTTAGACATGGCAAATATAAAGCTTTTTCTGAAACAATAGTTTTCCAACTGGATTGAACAAACCTTAGGTTTATGAAAGTGCCTCGAGATACCTCATTACCTGAGGTAACCCTTGTATCAGTCAGAGCAGAGTTCTGAAGAAACACCACATGGATTTAAAAGGTAGTTATGGGAAGATAGAAAAACCACAAATTAAGGCAGTGAGTTTTCTGTCTTTTTTCCCAGGTTTAATTTTGTTTAATAATTCACAGTAAGAAAATGTTAATATAATGTACATTTATAAAGCACCATCAGTCTTATTGTACCTTTCCAAGTATGATTTCTTACGTAAAGCAGAAGTACAGAATTAATTGAAAATCAGTCGAAACAAAAGGTGTAAAATGTCTTAAATGAAATATGGCAACAGATATAAATGAATTCTTCTCAAGAATCCATCTCAAAAATGAGATATATGGTGTTTTATTTGAAGAAGTAAAAACGCAAACAAAACAAAACCCTGTTTGCCTCCTTCAAGTTCCTGCTGACTATTGGTATGACTCAGAGGGATGGCTTATCACAATGGATGTTGATATCAGTAGGGAAGTTGTTTAAAAAGAAATATCATAGACAAGTTAAAAATAAGATTGCCTTGGATTACTAAAAGGAGGAACTCATAAATTTTAAAATGATTTTTCCTCCTGACTCTTCTGAGTATGTATAATATTGTACTAGTAAGTACAGTCCTTTCCTTTAGAATATTACAATCTTAAATGACTATGGTAGACAGGCAGTGGAATGGCATAAAACAAGCTAGTCAGGAATAATATAAACTGATGTAATCGAATCTTTAGGGGACATTATAATCCATAATAACAGTTTCCCATATTGAATTTTTAAATATAATATGGAAAACTAGAAAATAAATGTCATCTTCAATATAGAAATCACTTGGAGGAGGCTTCTGATTCTGCCAAGATGAAGAAACCTTCTTCCTCCTAGATATTTCCTTTCAACTGCAACACTTTCCACATAACACTATACAAACAGAAACATTCTAATGGCGGGAGCAGACTGCCTCTGGACCTTGGGACTCAGAGTGAGTTGTCTGGGTTTTCTTAGTGACTCCCATGTATTCTAGACAGAGTGCTACGAAAGCACCATCAGTTATCCAAAAGAAGAAAAACTCCAAGAAAACCCTGTTCTCTCTAGCCAGACAGCTGGGGAAAGGCTAGCCTAACACAACTAAGCTTTTGTGGCAGCACCTGCCCTACTCTAGCCAAGCACCAGCAGAAAACTCCCACTCCACAATCCACCCCAAAGAAAGAAGCAGCAGTGCTCTGATTTCCCAAACCAGTGGTGCTGGCTAGGGAGAAGTGGAACCTAATCACCTGTTGCTGGTCTAGCCAAAGCAGGCAGCACTTTGGTTCCCCCTGCTGGGTGGTTTAGGAGACCGGGAAGGAAACTGACCTTCCTGCCCCACCTTGTCCAAAAGAAGGTTGTGCTCTCTCCAGGTTACTGTCAACAAGGTCCAACAGCAATCAAGCCCCCAACCCTGAAGTATTAAGATTTAACAAGGTGGTCTGAAGCAGGCTAGTCCACACTAATCCTCTGCCCTACCCCAACATCAATGAGGCAGAACAAGATGGTTTGAGGTGAGATACTCAACATTGCTTCCTACCCCTACTTACATTAGTGGGACTCAGTGGTGAGCTGAGCCTCTACTCCCATCTGTCACTTGGTGAGTGGCAGAACTATTTGGCACTCCACTTGCTCCTCTCTCCTCCCCTGTTGCTAGCTGGGCCCTTGGGGAGCTGAGCTTTTGATTCTGTACTGCAGCAGCAGGGAAGTATGAGTCAGCCCCTTCATTTCCCTTCCCTGTCATCAGTGGGGCCCAGCAGGAGCTGAACTGACACCCCTGATAAGAAGCAACGAAGTGATGCAGGTGGATGCTCCACTTTCACTGGGACCTAGAGTCAAGCCAAGCTTCTATCTTACCTGGTCTGCAATAAAACATGAGTCAGTGCTCCACTTCTGTCAGAGTGACGTTGGTAGAGCCCAGAAGAAACCTGAACATATACACTTACATATACACTACACCTCAACAGAACTGTCTGCCAAAACAAGATTAAATAGGACCCCGCCAAATGTTCAATAGACAAAATCACTTACTACTAAGAACCAGTAAAATAACATGAGTGCGAAAAGACAATCAACAGACATCAACACTGATGAATTAGATATTGGAAATTATCTGACCAGAATTTTAAAGCAGCTAATCAAAAACAACAATGACAAAAAGATTCAGTGAGCAATCAAAAATACACTTTGTGACAGAAAGGAAATAGACACTATAAACAACCAAATGGAAATTTTGTAACTGAAAACTACAGTAACTGAAATAAGCTGACTATATTGG
>RJWT010047086.1:0-11352 GCA_004365215.1 Cuniculus paca | reverse complement strand
AAAAAAAAAAAGAAGAGGTAAGATTAGCAAGTATTTCAAACGTTGGACAGTTGCTATTTTCTATTCTCTCTCTGTGGGTATTTAAGCCCTCAAATGTCAAAACATACATTTATGATTTGTGGTGAATTTTCTAAGCAATGAACATTTATTAAATATAGAAAATATCTTTTATAGCTCTTTAAAAAAAATAAAAAATAGATGGCAAAATATTTTTCTTCATATATGAAGTTATAAACTTTTGAAAGCTTGAAAACTTCTCTAGGTGCTATTGGGAATAAAAGGAGTTAGATCAAAAAGCAATTTACTTAGATTCATAATTTCAATTTAAACTGAGTAATAATGGAACTTGGAAGTATTTGGGAGATATTTCTAACTTTCAGAATGACAACTGGAAAAACCAAGATGGCAAAGTGGTTGGCTGGTCGTATCTATTAATTTGTAACATTTAAAATTTTTTGTGGGAATGTGACTTTGTGTAAGTACATCATTTTCCCAAAAGAATTTAGGGAAGAAATTGAATATTAATTATTAAATCATATTTTTAAAGGAAAAATGTTATTCCTTGGCCCATTTTAGAATTTGTGAAGAAAAAACTTTCTGAAATGAAGTCTAAGTTAGTTCCAATTTTTTAATTTTATTTACATGCATCTCAGTTACAAAAAAGAAAATTCCTGAAACGTAGTTAACATTAGTGATTTGAAGAATTTTTTCAATGTCTTGAAGTTAGTATTCAGCAGAAGTAGTAAGCAGATTAGAATTCTGTCAATGTACTGTTTGATGCATTCTCGCTCTCTTAAGAAAAGTACAGCTTGTTAAATTAATATAACATCATTCTTTTTTTCCACTAGCATACAACTTCTGTCTAAGTGCCCTCTCAAAAGCATGCTCTTCTCATACTACCTTGTTGGCTTTTTTAACCCAGGCTCTCTCAAGGCATGTTTACAATACAAGTTCAGTGTTAAAGAGCTCTCATTGGGGGATCACAGAAAACTGACCAATAAAAGAACTGTCCAAAATAGAATTTCCTTTGTATATATGTCTTTTAGAAATTGTCCTGACGTTATAGGCAGCTAAGTTAGATAGAAATTAATATGCAGCTAGAGAGATACTGGGTTCTCAAGGAAGTCAATGAAAAATAAAAACATCAGAATTGTAGCAGGAGAGACGTCTGAAAAAGGCCATGCCTCAAGACAGAAATGCAATGGCCAGGCTTTAAGAGATAAACAGTAACCTGCAAATACACTGTAACCTGTACAACCTGGTTCAGTATGGCCATATTGCCTAGGTGGGTGGCTATTACATCTGCACCCATCCCTTCCCAAAAGAGTCTTTGTTCTTTACATGTACCCTTGCTAGGTGACTCTTTTTCACATTAGAGTCATATTAGCTAAGCAGTTATACTTGTAATCCTATAGGTTGATAGTAGTCTGACCCACACTGTACCCACATTGTGACTTTGCTTATAAATTACCCCTGACAAAGGGTGTGGGGCAACCTACTTTTGGGTAACCTCCTATCTCTCAGAAGATATCTCTCAATAAACTTTCCCTACTCTTAACTTCCATTGTCCCTTGGAATACTTTCTTTTATTTCAAGGGACACAAACTCAACAGATCTGACATCTCACAGGTTGGGAATTATGCTTCTCCTATATCATTGAATTAGAGTAGATCTCACAATCAGGATATTTTTCCATTTTCTTTTCTGCTTTTTAGTATAATTTTTATTAAGTATAACCAAAATACCCCTTCCAATTTGTACCATGTGTGTATGAACTTCCTTGTCATTGATTTTGGAGAAATAAGCAATTTCCTGATATGAAGTGAGGGAATTAGATAATTGCTGAACCTTTCAATGACAAATTAAAAGAGGGAAAGAAAATCTAGATAGTAAAATGGGAAATGGAATTTAAAAGCAAATCAATTTAAATATTGAGTTTCACTCTATGTTGTTCAGTATTTATCTCTTTATTTCCAGTAAAACTGAAACCACCCCTCTCCCATCAAAAAAGAAAAAATAATCTGAGCTGGGTGTGGTGGTGCACACCTGTTATTCCAGCAGTTGAGAGGCCGAAGCAAGAGGATCACCATGAGTTCAAGGTTATCCTAGGCTACAGAGTGAGTTCAAGTCCAGGCTAAACTACATAGTGAGACTATGTTTAAAAAAAAAAAAGAAAAAAAATTCTGGAACATGTTTTTCTTTAGAAACTCAAAAAACAAACAAACAAACAAAAAACAAGGTGTTACCTTCAAAAAAGAGTGAGATTATTCTCTAGGAACATGAAAGGAACAAGACGGGGAGGTCACAATTAGAGGAGTAAACTTTTCTTATAACCATACCCAAGGTAAAGGTAAAGGAGCAAATAGCATAATGAGACGTCAGTGAAAGTAGAATGGGGAATAGGAAGCCAGTATTCAACGGGTAGGCTAAATGGAATCCCAGAGAAATATAATACATTTTCTTCCTGGTACTATACACTAAGAACATAGAAATACAAGCCAGGACCTCTCAATAATAGTACTTCTAACTTGACAAACAATCACTGATTACGTTCTCCTGTACATTGAAGGTCTCAGCAAAGACTTAGAGAAGTATAATGGAGTGAGCAATAAGGGAGACTGATGACCTTTGGTACCAAGCTGAGTTTCTATGTCTATTGCTAATCACAATCTTTTGCCATGTGAATCCTCGTCATCGTGGAATCATCTTAACAAAATATGCAGAGTATTTTCCCTGGAATAATTTAGATTTTACTTGGTGATTTCAGGGAAAAACTTAATGGTGCTCACTGTATAATTATATTGGTAACTTACAAAATTTCTCTTTATTATTTTTATTGTTTTCCTTTTTGCTCATAAAGAAAAAAGTAGAGAAAAATGCTTTGAATATGAATTATAGTATTGTGCATCTTATACTTCTCAGATGAATCTATTGTTTATTAATTTGGTTCACTTAATTCTGTGGGATGGAGTCGCAAAAATTGATCTGAGAGAGATATAATAGAAATAAGTTTATTTATAATTCTGATTCTATGCATGAGGAAAGCCTAATGAGATATAATGACTTACTTATAGTCACATAACTAGTAACTGATAAGATTCTATGCCTATAGATTCCATGTTCTCATTGCTACACCACATTCTTTCTAGTTGCAGTATTTTCCTACCTAAAATGATATGCTTCACATGTTAATAAACTACAAATTTGGAAATCCTGGGTTATATTATTTCATAAAGTGCTTCACTTGGAACCAAACATTTCTGAACTGAAATCTTGCTCAACTCAGCTAATGATTAGCTATAGAACCTTGACAAATTTATTTAAGCATTTGTTAAGTGGTTGTTGGGCACTTACTATAACTCAGCTACTTTTTTAGTGCTGCATACAAATAGTAAAGAAAAGCTTACCTTCTTGTTAAACATGAATGACATTAAACAGATAAATAAATATTTACTAAGTCAAGAATGATGCATCTAAGAAATAAAAGTTGAGTTTGAAATCAGGAAGGCAGAAAGTTTTATAAAGGATATTAAGAAAAGCCTCTGATAATAATAGCCAATGTTTACAGAGTTCTTGGAATGTACTGTCTTTACTTATAATCACCACTAATATTTCACATTAAGTTATGCAATAGAGCCTTTTAATAGCTCCCCTTTATAAAATGAAGAAGTGAATGGAATGGTTAAACAACTTTTCCAGGTTATACTTCTAGTCAGTAATACAGCCGAGGTTTTAATGCATAGGTTTGTCCCCAGTATGTCTTCTAGCCACTGTCCTATGATACCTTTCTAATTCATAATCCTGGAGTAGAGAACCCTCTGAGATGCAGTTTACAGACTCATTTGAGAACTATATGATATGATATAGTGTGAAGATTAATCTTATCAACTAGAGACACCTAGAGGCAATCGGATTGTGATGATGTTAAACACATCGCTGAACTAACCTATTGATGAGTTCATGGCTAAATGAGCTATTGGAGGTGGGGTTCAGTTGGAGGATGTAGGGGCCTGCTTCGAAGAGTACCTGCTCCAAGGAACCTTCTCTGGTTCTTCCTCTGTTCCCTATTTTCTGTCTACCATGAGGTAAGCAGCATTGCTTCACTGTGCATTTCTGCCATGTTGTTCTGCCTCACCTCAGGCGCACATAAAGGAAATCAGCCAACCATGGACTAAAACCCTCTGAATGTATGAGCAAAAATAAAACATTCCTTCTTTGTTTATGTCTGATATTTTTCCCAGTGATGGAAAACTCATTAGAAGATACACTAAAAACTTAGCACTCTTTCTGTCACATGGTAGATTTTATAACTCAGAATTCTTTGGCTGCAATTCACAATAGATTTTTTTATTTTGTTTTACTTTATTTTATTTTAAAGAAAAAACAGAAAAATCAAGATGCAAACAAACAATTAAAAAACAACAACAAAAGCAAAATGACAACAACAACAATAGCAACAAAAAGACAACAGCAGTACAGGATTTCAAAACAAGATGATAGAAATTTAACAGTAGTTGTTATATTGAATATTAGTATCTCAAAGTAATTGCTCAGGGCACCACATACAGGCATGCAAGTTTGATTAGACAATATAATGTTCCTTTGAGCAGTTTCTTTCCCTTTTACTATGTCTATTGTAACTTTTGGGTCTTATTTACTCTTTCAGATTCTTACACTAGGGAGACAATATGGTGTTTACACATGTAAGTCTGATTTATTTCACTTATAAGTATGATTTCTGGTTGCATCCATTTACCTATAAAAGCCTCGAGTCTATCCTTCTTTACGGCTGAGTGGTATTCCATTGTGTAAAAATACCACATCTTTTTTATCCATTCCTCAGTTAATGGGCATTTGGGTTATTTCCAAGATCTGGCTATTACAAAGAGTGCTGCTATGAACATGGGTGCACATATATTGCAGTGGTATGATGTTTTTAATTCTTTTGGGAAGGTACCCAGAAAGGGAATAGCTGGATCAAATGGAACCTCTAATCCTAGTTTTTTGAGGAATCTCCACACTGATTTTCATAGTGATTGTACCAGTCTACACTCCCACCAACAATGGAGAAGCGTTCCCTTCCGCCCACAGCCCCACCAGCATTTGTTATTGGTTAATTTCTTGATGTTAGCCATTTTTTCTGGAGTGTGATGATATCTCAGTATTGTTATAATTCGCATTTCTTGAATAAGCAATGGTGTTTCATGTATTTATTTACCATTTGTATTTCTTTGTCTGAGAACTGTATATTCATCTCAGATGCCCAGTTTTGGGTTTGGTCTTTAAATTTGGGGTGGGGGCTGGTTTTTTTCAATTCTTTATACATTCTAGAAAAAAGTCCTTTGTCTGAAGGATATTGGCAAAGATCTTTTCCCAATCCATCAGTTTTCTTTTCACTCTGTTGGTGATTTCTTTCATTGTGCAAAAACTTTTTAATAAAATGAGATCCCAGTTGTTGATTCTTTGAAGTATTTCTCATGCAGTTTGGTTTTTGTTCATGAATTCTTTGCCTACCCCTATGTCCTCTAGATTTCTACTTACTTTGTCTTCCTGTAGGTTTAGTGTTTCTGTCTTAATATTTAGATCTTTGATCCATTTTGACTTTAGTTTAGTGCATGATGATAGGCATGGCTCTAGTTTAAGTCTTCAGCACGTAGAAAGCCAGTTTTTCCAACACCTCTTATTAAAGAGGCTGTCTTTCTCCCAGTGAACATGTTTGGCCCCTTTGTTGAAGATAAGGTGACTGAGAGTGTTTGTAGTGGTATCTGTATCTTTTGTTTTGTTCCATTGGTCCTCAGGTCTGTTTTTTTGTCAGTACCATGCTGATTTTATTATAGCAACTTTGTAGTATAATTTCAAGTTCAGGATTATGATGCCTCTTGCCTTGCATCTGGTGCCCAGGATTGTATTTGATATTCTAGGTCTCTTCTGTTTTCATATGAATTTTAGGAATGTTTTGTCTAGATCTGTGAGGTATGCTAATGGTATTTTGATTGGGATTGCATTAATTCTGTATAACAGTTTTGGGAGTATGGTCATTTTCACAATGTTGGTTCTTCCTATCCATGAACAAGGGATGTCTTTCCATTTTCTGAATTCTTCTTCAATTTCTTTTTTCAGAGTAGTGTAATTTTCAACTTATAAATCTTTTACTTCCTTTGTTAGATTGATTCTTAAGTATTTAATTTTATTGATGTTATTGTGAAGGATATGGTTTCCCTAATTTCTCTCTCAGTGAGTTTGTTGTTTGTGTACAGGAATTCTATTGACTTTTGAGTATTTACTTTGTACCAGGCTACACTGCTGAATTTGCTTATTAAGTCTAAAAGTCTAATGGTGGAGTTTTCTGGGTTTTCTATGTAGAGTATCATGTCATCTGCAAATAATGATAATTTAACTTCTTCCTTTCCTATCTTTATTGTTTTTATTTCTCTCTCTAGTCTAATTGCTCTCGCTAATGTTTCCAGAGCTATATTGAACAGGAGTGATGGTAGCAGACAACCTTGTCTTGTTCCTAATTTTAGAGTGAAAGTTTTCAGTTTTTGACCATTTAGTATGATGTTGGTTGTTAGTTTGTCATAGGTAGCTTTTCAGATTGAGGTAAACACCATCTATTCCTATTTTATGTAGGGGTTTTTTTTTATCATGAATGAGTGTTGGACTTTATCAAAAGCTCTTTCTGCATCTATTGAGATGATCATGTGATTTTTATGATTTACTCTGTTAGTATGGTGTATTACATTTATTGATTTGCATGTGTTGAACTATTCTAGCATTCCTGGGATGAATTCCACTTGGTCATGGTGTATAATCTTCTTGAGGATTTGTTGCATTCTGTTTACTAGTATTTTATTGAGAATTTTTGCATCTATGTTCATTAGGGATATTGGCCTGTAGTTCTCTTCTTTGGTTGTGTCGTTTTCTGGTTTTGGTATCAGGGTAATATTTGCCTCCCAGAATGAGTTAGTGAGAATTGCTTCCCTTCCAATTTCATTAAAGAGTTTGAGGAGTTTTGGTATTAAGTCATCTCTAAATTTCTCACAGAAGTCAGCTGTGAATCCATCAGGATCTGGGCTTTTTTGGCTGGTAAGTTTTTAACTATGTTTTTAATTTCATAAACTGATATTGGGTTATTTATACGTTTATATCTTCTTGATCAAGCTTTGATAATTCGTATGTTTTGGAATCTGTCCACTTCTTCTGTGTTTTCAATCCTATGAGAGTAGAAGTTTTCAAAGTAGGTACTGATAATCTTCTGTATTTGCACAGGATTGGTAGTGATTTAACCCTTTTCATTCCTTATTGCATGAATTTGAGTTTTTTCTTTCTTTTTCTTTGATAAGGTTGGCTAGAGGTTTATCAATTTTATTTATTGTTTCAAAGAACCAACCTTTTAATTCACTAATTCTTTGTATTGTTTTATTAGTCTCCATTGCATTAATGTCTGCTCTTGTCTTTATAATTCCCTCCCTTCTATGGGTTTTGTACTTGACTTGTTCTTTTTCTTGAAGTTTGAGGTGCAGCATTAGGTTATTTGTGCTCATTCCGTTTTCCTGATATGAGAATTCACTGCTATAAAATTTTCTCTGAAGACTGCTTTTGTTGTGTCCTACAGGTTCTGGTAAGTTGTGTTTGCATTTTCATTTGATTGTATATATTTTTTAATTTCTTCTGTAATTTCCTCTGTGGCCCATTGGTTTTTCAGGAGGGTGCTATTTAATTTCCATGTATTTATGGAGCTTTTGCAGTTTCTTTTGTCATTAATTTCCAATTTCATTGCACTACAGTCAGAAAATACACACGGGATAATTTCAATTCCTTTGCATTTACTTAAGCATGTTCTATGTGTTAGTATATGGTCTATTTTAGAGAACATCCCATGTGCAGCTGAAAAGAATGTATATTCTGATGTTGTTGGGTAGAATACTCATAAACGTGTACTAAGTCCATTTGTTCACAAGTTTGATTAAGTTCTTTCATTTCTTTTGCTGATTTTTTTGTATAGTTGATCTGTCTGTTTGTGACAATGGGGTGTTAAGGTTCCCTGTTATAATTGTATTAGTGCTTATTTTTACATAGTTCGGTGCTCCCATATTTGGTCCATATATATTTATGGTTGTTATCTCTTATTCTTGAAGTTTTCCCCTCATAAGTATGTAGTGACCTTCTTTATCTCTTTTGATAATTACTGGTTTGCAATTCACATTGTCTGCAAACGGAATAGCTACCCCTGCTTTTTTCTGGGTTACTATTGCATGGATTATTGTTTTCCATCCTTTGCATCACCTTGCAGCTGTTGACTTGTTATTTCTTGAATCCTTGTTATTTTTAAGAGATCTTTCCTTTCATGACCCTTAGCCACAATCCTGTCTTCAAGGTCTGTGAGTCTGTCTTCAATTTCATTTCTGTGTTTTTGCCAGCTTTCAATGGAATTTTTGATTTCCTGGATATCTCTTTGAATCTGTTTCATGTATTCTAATTTTTTCTTGTATTGTTTATTCAAAGTTTCCATCACTTTTATGCTCCTCTATTTTTTTTTAAATCTGAGTCTTCCTTGGATAGTCTCACCAATTCTTTCATTATGTTTATCTGTTTTTACCTGAGAGATCATTTCTGATCTGATTTCCTTTACAGCTTCTTGGAGTTGTTTCTTTACTTCCATTGCTATCATTTCAGAAAGTTTAGGACAGTGATTTCCAATTTTACCTATGTCTATATCTCCTGTACTTTATCTGGTTGGGCTAGAAGTTTGAGAATGCATTTTGTTCTTTCATTTTGGCATTTCCCTGTGCTCCCCTGAATCAGCTAGATGTCAAGTCCTAGTTGGTTTCTGCACTGGTGGCCCATCCAACAGTTGGCCTCACTGAGGGTTGCCAATGGCTGCAAGGCTCTGAGTGCAGACTTCTGGTCCCTCTAGGCTTTAGAGATGGTTCCCTGGTGTGAGCAGGTCACTGGGAGTAGACACCTAATACCTGTAGGCCTAGAGTTCCCAGATGACTGTGGGTTACTGGGTGCAGACTCTCAATTCCCATGGACCTCAGAGATAGTTCTTAGGTGTGAATGGGTTGCTAGATGCAGAATTCCAATTGCTGTAGGCCTCACCAAGGGTTCCTGAATGACTACAGGTGGCTGATCATAGACTCCCAGTCCCCACAGGCCTCAGAGATGGTTCCTGGATGACTGTGGGCCACTGGTGTGGATTCTCAGTCCCTGCAGGCCTCACCAAGGGTTCCTGGATGACTGTGGGTCACTGGGCACAGACTCCCAATCCCTGTGGGCCTCACAGATGGTTTCCAGGTGTGGGCGAGTTGCTGGAGCAGCTACAATAGATTTAGTAAAAATGAAAAAAGTGTTGTTACACATAAGTGAATAGCATGGGCAGGACTAGAGCTGACCTCAGGAATAACAAAAGTCAAGGAATCAAATACCCAAATGAGCTTTTTCCCTCTCATTCTCTTCTCTGTGTTGACTTAATTTTTTTTTTTTACTATAGAATGACTTTCTCTTTGAGCTAGAGAGCAGGGCCACAGAGTTAATATGCTTTAAGATTTTAATAGCTAATTTTCTTGGTCACTTTTCTCTCATTGCTGGGACAAAACACCTGACACCCAAAGTGAAGCAAGGAAAGGTTTATTTAGCTTACAGTTTCAGGAGATTTCAGTCCATAATCAGCTGGCTCCAAGGCAGGGTGGCATGGCACGGGGCAACATTTCAAGACAGCAGCTAGAGCAAAAAAGGGGAAAACAAACCTCTTCTCCTCCCTTATATTGTACACTGGCCACCACCACCACCTTTTCAGGGCAGGTGTAGCACTCACAAAATCTCTGTGCCCTCCTCTTGCACAGGATGAGGATATTTACAAAGTAAGAAGCCTGGCTCCCTGCTGAGTCTCTCAGTTAAACTTCTAAACTTCTCAAGTTGACACAATGTATCAACCATAACACTAATGAATGAGACCTTGTTCTAATTAAGGGCTTTACTTGTACTTGCAACAAGTAAGCCTAACTACAGCTTTGTACAATTGATCCAACTGTTTCATCCATTTGCAGATGAGGAAACTGAGACATAGGTGTCTGCCTATAAAAATCCACCAGCTACAAACAGACATAAATGTAGAGAGGATGTCCTAGGGTTAGTGCCTTTAAACAACATATTATGCTGCTTAGGGAAGTTTTAAAATCAGTTAATTTATATTAAATTAAGAAAAAAAATTGTTATGTAGTTGAGATAGAATTTGAACCACCAGCTTCAGCTAGGTTATTCTTGGAGAATTAAAACTTTTGACTCTGTGTAGGCTATCCCAGCCCGCCTTCTCTTCCCTTCACATACTGTTCACTGTACTCTAGGACTCATCAATGTGCACACTTATTTTCTCTGTTTATTTTTGGAAACTTGGATGTATCCCTGCTTAGTCACTGTGAAACATCCTTTCTACTTTTGAGGCTTTTCCCTGAATCATCTTTTTGTCTTTAGATTAGTGCCTAAATCAGGAATTAGATGAGGCTTCTTATGTAGAATATTGGCCATTATGTTTCATATTTTACTTTCATATATAAAAGAAATGCTTAGTAGAGGTAAATAGAGCCAATTTCCTAAAAATGGAAGGAAGTATGATGGACTGTAATAGTCATAAACCTTTAGTGATGGCATCTGGGGATGGAAGGGACCAGTTACATGCAAAGAGCTGGGTTATTTCCAAGTAGTCTTATTTAAGGCTTGTTCTACAAGTTGTTTTTTTGTTCTAGTCTTTTAGAGCTTCATCTTGAATTACTTTCAATAATGCATTTGTAGAAATGTGGATAGCAGTTCACTTGGCAAAGCACTCTTGCAAGAGCACAATAAACAAAGACTCAGAAATGGGTGGTTGGGAAGAAACAAAAACTAATTGATTCTTATAAAAATTCTGCAGAATTGGAGGCTATATCTATAATTGGAAAGCTCTCCTTACTTTGCGACTGCTGGAGATGGAACGTTCTACTTTCGAATGTTCTATTACTTTTCTAGTCCAGTCTATTAGTGTGCCAGACTATTTGGTTTCCTCATAAAATAAACAGCTCAAAATAATTTTTATGGGATTCATAAATATAAATGCACTAAATGGAAATTTTTAAAGTTGATGACTGAATATACAATTCAGTACACTATAATTCCTCCAGTGATTATCAGTAATATAGACTCACATCTTGTCTGAGAAATACCTATAAAGCAAAAACAGATCAGGAAGTGTCCATTCATGAGCTAATGTACAAATGGCATCTTAAGGGAAACTGGCATATCAGAGGACTTCCCTGAGATCTTTTAGATTTTGAACTTCTTGAGATAGAGATGCTATTTATTCATGTATCCTTAATA